>JAKWJA010002494.1:4411942-4671978 GCA_027704765.1 Solanum habrochaites
AGAAGGAGACACTCAGCGGAAGTGTTGAGGATGGAGGTGCGAAGGGAAGGAGTATATTCTTGTTCATGGGGCATTAACCGGTATGATTGTTGCTGCATGTAGCCATACTTAGTACAGAAGTGTGTACTAATGCCAATAGAATATTACGATTTTAGTGGCGATATCAGGTGGATCATTTAAGGTATCGATTGTAGTTTGCTTGGCCTTAGAGATTTCATCAAGACGTTTTAGGGTCCTCAAGACTTTGAGGATGGGCTTACGTTGATACGCTTTCAACTTACTGTCCCTCGAATAACAATTAAAAACGGTCGTAGTCAAGTAAATAACCCAAATAGTGAGGTTGGGATCGTTCCCATCGAAAAATAGTTTAGACTTAACTTCCAAATCTATTACTACTATTGTTCAGGCATCAATTTACTTACTTGCCTTGGAAGATGCAAAAATGATAAAGGGGGGGGGGGGGGGGTTTCTATTTTCTAAATCCATGAAACTAACATCGCGAAATATGAAATAGACACTTAGCACTTCAAATGTTGGCGTTTTAATCCAATAGATAAAGGTACTAGGGTTTACGTGTTATCCCCAAGTTCAGCACTTCATAAGTCGTAAACTATAACAATTATTTCCTAGTAATATCTTGCATTCAAAGTGATAAGTTTGTATTGTCTAAATCTCTTTGGGTCCGGCACTAGAACATGTCCACTAACTCCTGCACGCGTTGGTCCGGCTAGCGTGGGTTGCTATCTAACCCTTATCTTTGACATATATTAAGCATCCGATCGATATTGGGCTAGAGTTATTAGCCGAGAGAGGCTTCGTACGCATACCCTCCTATCCTCTTATATAGTATAGGCCCTAACTTTCTGTATTTTCCTCCTGGGTTAGTCTTTTGCCTAATATCTACCTTCCTTGTCGCGGCAAGTAGCATTAGGGGCGGTTCTAGAACGTTGGTCATAGGCGCGTTAAAAGACTTCAAATTCGAAAAAATTTCTCAATAGCAGTGCAAGACCCCCACTATTCTAGAATTGTTGTTTTTAGTTAGTTTTACGTCCCTCATTATTAGCCGATGGTGTCCACACCTCTATTTATGGAGTTTAGTTTACCCATGGGATGTCCATAATTACAGTATTCAATTGTTATATAGGATTGCATGGGTGCTTACTCGATGAGGAAAGAGGGAGGCAAAATCCAAGTGTGTCACTTGATTAATCAGCAAAAGTGTACCAACAAGGTCGATCATAAAAGTCTCAAGATATCAACATCTCTTCAAAGCGTCTACAAAATAAATCAGAGTCTCTCTCACAATATTCAAGGTCTAATAAATGATCAAGAGTCTAACACCTAAAAAATGAGGTTTTTTTTCGAACTATTTATGAGAAAATAACAACGTATAATTAACAGGCTCTATTTGCTTGGAAAATCAATCAAAACGCGGGCGGGGGGGTCGGCGGACGTCGCGACGCGGACCGGTCGTGGTCATGAAGGGCGTCGTGGACTTCTCGTTCGTCCCATACTTGTGGCCAAGCTTTTCTTCTGATTCTCATCCTTCATTACCCTCGGACGCAGGTATGACGGATGTTAACGCAGGCACAACGTTGTCCGTCAAGGGACTCCATTTCAAAAAACACTGAACTCTTGTGAATGATGGGTAGTGTGGATACTTGCTCGCTCTGATCTTGCATGACCGGAACCTTCAGGATGACTGTCATGGCTACGACTGTCTGTCACGCTTCGCGTAACCACCCGCACACTTGGTAATGACTGTCCCCTATCTTTCATGTCAGCATCTGGGCACTACGCTGGGCGGGGGTGGGGGGGGACCTATCGTACCGTTCACATTCATTGGATGGATCGTTCATCGTCTCCGTATGGTGGTCTCGTTCTTCTGCACTTTCAATTTCAAATCGGCGCAAACCTCTGGCATTGCATTCTTTGGAACAGATTTCTCTGCAAATAAAGAGAAAATTAATTATAAAACTTAGCACAAAAGGCTTTTGGGACCAACGCTAAACTTAAGGAAAAAGTATTATTAAAACCGTGAAACCACGGTATACAGATCAACACCACACAACACGCCTCACTTAAAAAATTTGTTGTTGTTTTTGTCCTAAGCGACGCACTATGACTCAATACACAACTTTGTAGACAATAGTATCTCATGTTTTATCCAAGTCCTTTCATCATTTAGCTATCAAGTATACTGATTACCAATAGATAATTTATGTATCTATCAGACTATTAGCTTGAATTGTGTTGGAATTCGACGCATTATAAACAGACTCAACACATCTCACCATGGCACTAACCACCTATAATTGGTCTAAGTTTCTCACTGCGAGGTGCTAATATTTCCTGCGGTATCGTCAACTAGTGTCCTCAACTTTACAACAAATCCAAAGTCCTCATTTTTCATCACAATGATTTCGATGTTTGAGTATGAGGAGTTACTTTTCAACACTCACATCTGCAGAACGAAATTCCACTCATTCAAACCTATTACCGGATAAGCTTGCCCTTATGTTTCACTTCATTAAGTGCCTCTATGCAACCCTTAGGAGTCACGATAGGACTTTCTTGCTTAGTCTTTTAACAGCCGGCTGCAGGGGTCAGGTAGGGTCTATGTTAGGTATCTTAGTTGTTTTTTGTATCCTTGACATACTCTAGAAACATAATACGCATGGTTCTATCATTTTATCTTTAAAACCAGTTTCGCCACATTCTTTCACCTTGCTATTTTTCCTTTTTTTTTTCATTGTGTAAGTGACTCTCTTCTTTTCTTGGTGCTCGTATTTCTTGTATATTTTATCTTTTTCTTACTTTTCATTCAACGTATTCTTGAGGGGTCCCCGTTACTTTTGTTCTTTCTCTCTTATTGGTTCTTTCAACCCCACTTTCAAGAGTATTACCTCATAATAGCCACCCTCCCCTCAGAGCTCATGGCTTTGCCATGATCAACTTAGGGGCAAGAATACCCAAATTTGGGTCAGGGGATATAAATGAGGTTTTTACTAGCATTAGCCACCCTCATCTTATGTTGTTGGCATAAGCTGAGTGGGGGGCAGGCATGTCCAGGAAGGGACAAGGGCAAACACAATATTTCCCAGAAAAGATCAGTGGGGTGAGAAAGTAGGTTCTAATAATTAATCTCACATCATTTGGAATCAAAGAAGGATAAAATTTTCATTTGGTTTTCTTTTATATAGACAAAAATGAATATATTGGAATAATGGCCTATTATCGCGGAGCTTCCTCCGACCGACGAAACTCACTAAGGAGCCATATGCTCCTTCTTTCATTGAGTGTTCTTGACCGGGCAGAAGGTGTGTAGGGGTCATGTACGCTCCTCATTCATACTGGGAGGGGCAGTGATCTTACGGGCCGGACGTCCACCTCCTTTTTGGTGTGGCTCTTGCAGGTACGTTCCAGCACTGGATGGGGTGGAAGTGCCTGGGGCACGTACTCGGGGTCACGCTCATCATCAAGACAATGACCAGGAGTGGCAATACAGGGCGGACTGACTTCGATCGCCTGGCGTGCATAGAGCTCGATCTTGTTTTGGTGGCCATAGTAAGATAGTACCCTTAAAATTGAGAAAAACAGCGGGAAAATGTTCTCTTGTTGATCAAGGAATACCACGCGCACAGGGGGCAGCAGCGTCCAAGCCTACTAGATGAGGACTTCTAGGACATTGAGAATTTAGGGAAAATGATTGACGAGGGAGATTGAGTTTTTGAAGTTGAAAAGGCAGGGCACTCGGGGCGGAGCTTGCCGGCCTTGGGTAGCACTGGCAGGGGTTGGGGGTGTTTAAATGGTTGAAATTTTTTAAAACCCCCATCCTTGTCGGTCGGGGACGCTTCAATTAACTTACGCGGACAATTCCTCGATGAACGGTCCATTTCATATGTGACGGATCCGTCGGAGGTTCTTATCGCGTGTGCCCTAGTTTTGAAAATAACAGCCGAAGTATGTACCTGGCAGCAAGATGCATCGACGGTCTTGTCATAGTTGAAATGGTTCAGTACGCTGTAGTCCTTAGTGACTTGTGAAACTGCTTCAAGAGTAATTTTCTGTAGAAGTTTCCTCCTGTGATGTGGGCCTGCAAATTAAAAAAGATACAAACCCAATAGTAGAAAAAATTTGCTATCCATTACTAGAAAGAAAAACTATAAGTATTGGGGTTTCCTCCCAACAAGTCACCTATTTACTTCGCTGCATGGAACTGAGGCACTTGATTACTTACCAGCCTTCATCAAGATGGTATGCCTCTTCCCTCACTGTCATTAACCGATGCATTATGGCCCAAAATAGAGTTTTATTCTGTTCTCTATTCCCTTAAGACCGCACTGCCCTCCTTTGTTTTTAAGACTCAACTTTCTCCTAGAAGGGAATACTTGGGTGATCAAGTAGAGGGTCTAGTCGTTTGAACTTTGAGCTTTCGCCGGAAGACAAGGCACCCAGATCTGTCTAAAAGCACCAAATCCCCACCAAAACTCTTGTTTTGCACTTGTTTTGTTCATAATCTCCTTGTTCATCTTTTCTTTGTGGGAATATGGATGATCCGATTGGAACTCACTACTATGCCGAAAGGTCCTACAAACGTTGAAGGGTCTCGGCTTCTTCATTAATTCAAAAACCTAAATTTCAGTGCGCCTCTTTTCCATATCAACTAAGTGTCTCTACCTGTAGCTAGGAATGGCCTCCCATATAATAATGAGGCACTTCAAAATCGACTTTCACAATCAAGAATAAGTAAATCTCTATCATGGGCCGAAAATATGAAGTGACCTCCTTTCGCACTTTTAGCTAGCACTCATGTAGTATCCGCGCTATAGGCCTTTCACACAATGGTTCGAGGTGATGGGTGTTTGGTTCGATGGTGCGTCACCCGCCCGGGGGCATGGCGTAGGGAGCGCGGGGAGGGGAAGGGAGGGGAGGGGCGGAGGTTTGGTCCTGTTGGGGTGTTGGATGACCCTGGGCCTTACCGCCTCGTAGTGGGTTTTGGGGTCCCCAAAACCCAACTTCTTGAAAGTCGAGAGAGGATTAGGATTGATGCATGCCCCCATATCACAATAAGTACTTTCAATAAATGTAAAATGACCCCAACTGTACAAGGAATAGTGAAGCGTGGCACCCGGAATATTCTTTCTTTTGTTATGAGATATGGTAGCAATAGCAGGGCAACAATGTTGCAGTCTATCATGCACCTCGAAATAACCAATCTTTATCTTTCCTTTGTAACCTGATCTTCATAAACTTGGCATAACCGGGGCATGTTGTTCTAGAGCTCTACTCAAAGGGACATTGATAGAAAGCTTCATTCACAGTGCATTGTTAGGTAAAACACCGTATTACCATCCTCGTCTTTTTCACTAATCTCTGAGGGAAGGGTGGTGTTGGTCTAGGCATGGATGGTACCTCTTCATATGGACTGTCTGGCACTTTTCGCAGTGCTCTCTTATGCTTCAGCACCACTATCCGTTACCGCGACCGTTATTCCTCATCCTTATTCTCATTTATTTCGTTTTTCTCATTAATAAACGGTCATAGGTGGTGTCAAATGGTTTGCTTACCCCACCTCCGAGTAGTGAATTGACATACAGTGCGCCTCCTTTTTTGGATTTTGGACAGTGTTGCTAGGAAGAGTGGCCGCGGTGTTGCCGTGTGTTCACTATCGGGGCATATATTGGTTCCATGTTGTCAACTCGATCTACTGTAATCGTATTGCATTGTATCAAACTTTTGTTGTTTTCCCAATAACCCCGGCTGGCTAAATCACACCTTAACTCTTTAATATTCTCTCACTAGTATCGAGAGACCTTCTCATCATTTTGTGCAACATATCCTCGAACGTCGCGCCATACTACTCATCCCCCATCCATAAGAGTAACTTCATTCACAACTATTTTGAGGAGGGACGAATAGGGGCCCATTCGCACCATTTCGTTACCGGGTATTTACCCCTGTTGAAGTTGTTTCACACTTGTTGTAGTTTCGCATCGTCTGACATAATGAAGCCTCACATTTATAGTTACCATAGATCTGACGCTTGGCACCGAATTATCCTGATTTGATCCTTGGGTGGCTCATTTAAAACGGCGGGCCTAAACCCCCCGTCTACTCATTTACTTGCATCATGAGTCTCCGCAATTACCATTCACATCATTACGAGGTGGTGGTTTAAGGCAGGTAGTTTTCACGTGGCATTTCTTTCTCCTTTATCTCTGGCAGCCCCCAGTGATAATGTTTTTAGTAGGGTCCAACCGGCAAGGCTCAGTTCTCATCTTGAGCCATATCTTCACTAATCTTTCTCATTTGTGGCTGGGTTGTGAGTTGGGATTGTGGGGCGCACTTTCAAGGTATTCTCCCGTTATCTGACTTCCTATAGCTCCAAGCTTATTAGTTCCAGGAGATTTTCTCTAATTTTTCAGTCAAATCTTAGCATAGGAGGACACTCCCCATAAGATCCACTCTCACCTAGCTATAATGTCCAACACCGGGCTTTAATATTATCCTCCTGTCCCCGATAGAAGTATTCCTTCCGTGACGTCATCATCTAGATTGTGATTTGGGACGCTTCTCATGAAGTCGCAGGTGAATCTATCCCAATAACTACTAACTACTGACTCTCGCTGGTAGTAGCCGCACAAGTTGTGTCACGAGGACTCTACGAGCGAAGTTAAGGATGACATTGCTTGTTGTTTTTTGTGCTTTGTCGTGGTTGGGAAGCGCACCGAACGTTCTTTGAGCTTTGCTAATAAAACATCCCTTAGTTGTTTCCAAGTGAAAATTGTAGTTTGTAAGGGAGTGTCATTAGAACTCATATCGCAGGCCGGGATTATCAGCCTCTCCCCTGTCAGTGAAGATGAACACTCTAAGCCATATTAGCATCTAAAGTCGGGCAACGTAAGGCCTTCTACAAAGCAACTGTTACAACACCCACTGGCCCTTGACCGTTAGCTATATGGGGCATGTGGATCCTCAGAAGGTGCCCTGAAAACAAAAGTCTGTCAAGTTAGTCAGTTGTCAGTCGGGGGCTAGGCTAGTTCCGAGAAGTGAGTGGTGGGGGTGGTGGGGGGGGGCGAAGTTGGGGTCCTGGTTGTAGAGGATGAAGACAATTGGAGCATCATTAGTTCTGCTTTGGTTGTCATCTAGCTATCCTCTGAATTAATGCTAGGTACCCTTGGATCTTGGCTTTTTTCCCCTCTGTTGGTGTTCACCCTTAGCATCGGGTAACAACTGACCAATGATATCAATCAACAGGAGATGGGTAGATGTTCTGGTTTGTATCATCATAATTTATATTCCCCCGTTGCTATTCATGTTGCGTATGTATCTCTCTCATCTAATTTGGTCGTGATCGTTGAGGGAAGCAAGGGTTCGCTCTTAATACACTGAGGTGTTTTGGCATACAAAGGAAGAATTGTTCTGGCAAGAAGCAAAAACAGTACCCCACGTAAAATCAAGCAAAATATCAACTAACTATAGTAATAAGTTTAAGTGTGTAAAAACTACTTTCCCCGTCAGCGGCGCCAAAATTTATATCCTCAAACGTACTCATCGAATAAGAAGTAAAAGCGGTCGTCTAAGTAAAAACCTCAACTAGTGAGTGTTGGGGATCGTTCCCACGAGGAAATGAGTTTAGTACTTAACTTCAATTCTATTAATACTCATTGTGTCAGTCAATTAGCTTTCTTGGAAAGCAAAAATGATAAAAGGGGGTTTTTCTATTTCCTAAATACAAGGCAATGAAAATAACTAGCGACTTTGAGAGAGACAGGCTTAGGCAAAGTGCTTTCGAAATAATCAAATGGTGGAGTTTTAAAATCATTTAACTGATGAAGGAAACTAGGGTTACGTGTTCTCCACGAGGGTTCATAACTTTGATAATTCTAACTATAAAACAATCTTTTCGTAGTATCTTGCATTCAAAGTGAATAAATTATGTATTTCTACATCCTTTGTCCGGGCATCGAGAAAATGTAAGCTCCGCACCTTGGTTCGGCTACGTGTGTTGGCTATCCTAACGCCTTATCTTTCCTCATATTAATGCATTGTTATTTCGATATTTGACTAAGTCATGTACCTCACACGCGATCGTCCCAAATCAATCCTGAGCCTCTTCGCTCTCTCGTCTCCGAACAAAGCCCTCCCAGCTCTTTTGCTCCTTCTTTTTCCTCTTCTCTCCCTTCTTGTGGTCGCGGCCCGTAGCCATTCACGGGCGCGTCTAGCCGTTGGCGCATCCGTTTCCCCAGCCTTCTCAAGCGCAAGAATTATCAATAGCAGTCAATAGACACAATTCTAGAATTAATTATTTTAGTTAGGTTTTACCTCCTTATTAGCCTATGGTTCCCACAACGCCGAGTTATGGAGTTGAGTTTAGACCTGCATAAGTCATTAGATTAGCAATTTCAACACTGTGGATATAAAAATTCATCGCACTACATCAATGAGAAAGAGTAAAACATGCCCAAAGTTCACGTGTGATATTAATCAGCAAAAGTCACCAACACAATCAATGATAAACGTCTCAAGATTAATCATAATCTTTCAAGAGTCGCCAAAATATCAAGTGAGTTCATGACGGTAGTCGGGGCTCGTCGTCCCATACTTTGGCCACTTTCTTTGGCTGGGCTCTTGTCCATTACCCTCGACGGCAGGTCATTGACTGGATCTGTTACGGGAGCACAACGTCTAGTCGAGGGACTCTATTTCAAAACCCTATGACTTTTGAATATGGGTACAAGGGCAGGGGCCTACTTCTCGTGAGTCTTCGATGACGAACCTGCGGACGGACCGTCCATGGCTACGACGTGCTGTCATGCTTTCTGTAAACCCCACACTTGGGTTAGACTTCCGTTCCTCCCCATCTTCTCTTCGAGCAGCTGCACTACGCTGCCAACCCGTATACGTTAACGTCAAACGCATGCAGACCGTCACAGCACAAGCTCATCCGTAGGTGGTCTCGTTCTTCTGCATTTCTTTTCTGTTCTTTCTTCTCTCAAAAAACCCTCCGGCATTCATCTTGGGGATAATTTCCATTTCCAGGGGCAAATAAAGAGAAACTTATATAAAAATTAGCACCAAAAAGCTTTTGGACACACTAAAAGACGTAAGGAAAAAGTATTAATAATACTGTGGTTAAACCACGTTATAATTCACTTACCTTAGCCATTATCTTTCTGCTTAGTAGTAGGTTTGACCTAGTGGAATAATGTTTCCACTAGTGTTCTTTCCTATTTTTATTCAGACGCTGGTAATAGTATGGTCATTTTTTGCAAGTATTTACTTATGAAATCGAGATTCTATTTCTCCAAGTTGTTTTCTTTTCTATAGATCAGAGTGGTTGAATTATGAGCAATGAACTGCCTTACAAATACGTGTGTATTTTTTATGGATTAGAAGGCTAGCATATACTCAAACATAAACCAAATGTTTTAATTTTCTGGGGCTAAAATTAACTGTATGAGTATGTGATCAAAAAGAGGGCTTGTCTGCGACCTTTGAGCGGTCCAATGACGTCTGTTTGTGCGATTCGGGGTTCGGCCCGATCCTCCGGGTCGTGTCAAGCTTGGTGGTTAGCTAATAAAGGTTAAGGTAGTTTGCTAGATTTATGTTATCAAGTGGCACAACAATTGTAATTAGAGACTGGATAATTCATTAGGATATTTTCCCTCCCTTCTAGTCTCTTTTCGTGCTATGGTGGAATTGTGACTAATTGTGGTTATTAAAACCTCAACTCTCTTTCTTGTATCTATGTGTAGATAATGAATACTGGAGAATGGCAGGTATCACGTGGTATGGTTAATAGAGTAGGTTGCTGGAGAAAATCAAGTTCCTCCTCAGACTCAGTTGTTGTTGATCAAAGTGTTTTTTCAATCTAAAATGGTTTGACGGATGGTGATTGAAGTAATGGCCCCCCTTTGGGGGGTGGCCCCCCCCCCCTTTGGTGGTTGGTTGGTGGGATGCCCGACCCCCCAGGAGGGGATCCCCCTCAAAGCCCCCCCACCCCCCTCCCTGGGTTTTTGTTATTTGGTGGTATTGGTTTGTTGGTGGTCTTTTGTCTTCAGATTACATCAGTCCATCACTACTCACGCACAAGCCATCACGGCTCAAGCCGCGAGAGAGGGTGCTCCTAATGAGAACCCTCATGCTACCATGGCTAGTAGGTTGAGGGATTTCACCAGAATGAATTTTCCAGTGTACTATGGTTCGAAGACAAGTGAGGATCCCCTGGAGTTCGTGGATTAAGTTTACAATATCCTTTGTGCCATGGGAGTAGAAGAAGAGGTGAAGGCTCAGTTGACTACATATCAACTCAAAGATGTGGCATATATTTGGTAAAAGATGTGGGTTGATAGCCGAGCACGTGGAGATGTTCCCATCAATTGGGATGTTCTCAAGATTGCCTTTCTGGTGAGATTCTTCAACAGAATGCAATGAGAATCCATGGTTGAAGAGTACATCAACCTGAGACAAGGAGGTATGTCAGTTAATGAGTACTTCCGGGGAGAGGTTTAACTTCTTTGACCCTCAAAGTATGTTTCTTCTCTGGTGGCAAATAGCAGGGATTCAATCAGTAGGTTTGTGACTAGCGTGTCAAAGGATCTAGTGGATGATTTTTGGGCAGCCATGTTGCATGATAGCATGCATTTGGGCACGTTGATGGTGCATGCTCAGCAATTGGAGGAGAGCCATCGTAAGAGTAGAGTTCATGAAAGCAAGAATCCTAAGACTGGGGATAAGACTGGTTCTAGTCGTGTAGGGGCTCATTTGGAGTCCAGAACAGTCCTATGTTCAAGAGACACTCAGGTAATTCTGCTTCTTTAGGTAATTCGAATGCCAAAGTGAATGAGTCTGGCCCCAAAACGAGCAATGATCGGAACATTTAGCGAAAAAGGAAGCTTTGTGGTAAATGTGGACGTCCTCATGGAGGTGAATTTTTAGCAGGTACTAACTCCTTCTTAAGGTGTGACAAGACTGGACACATGATCCGAGATTGTCCTTAAACTTTGAACGAAGCCAAGGCAGACGCTCAACCCCGACCAAATGCAAATGTTGCAGCTGAAACTCATAAGAGGAACTGATTTTATGCGGTAAAAGGTAGAGAATAGCAAAGAAGTCCCGGCCTCATGTAGTGTTTCACGGGTAGCGAGTTGCATGGTCGCTTACTTTCGCCAGTGTATGCATTGTTTAGGAAAGTCAGGATCCCACTCTATTATCACTTTTACTCACTTGTTACTTCCTTTGATATTAGGCATGATTTTCTGGGGGTTTTGTCCTGACAGGAGGTGGGCGGCATCCTGCATTATCCAATCCTAGTAGTACCACCGGGGGGGGGCGGGTTGGAGGGGGACGGTATGGATAGGTGTAGGGTGCGTGGACCACCACCGCCCGAGAGACTACCTTATAGAAGAATATTTTATAAAATTACCCAATTCATATCCTGATAGAGTCACTAACGTTGATCTTGTGGAATTTGCCATGCTCGATTTCGATATAATCTTGGGTATGGATTGGATCCATAAGTGTTATGCCACAATAGATTGTCGAAAAAGGGTAGTGAGGTTTCAGTTTCGAAATCAGTTAGACCAGGAAGTGGGAAGGGCATGGTTCAAGTCCAGTCGATGAAATTGTTTCACACTTAAAGGCCAATAAGATGATAGCTAAGGGGTATTTGTACCACTTAGTTATAGTCAATAACTTAGATCAAGAAGTTCCTTCCATAGATTCAGTTTTAATAGTGAATGAGTTCCTAGATGTCTTTTCTAGAGAAATTATCAGGAATCCCTCCTGAACATGAGATTGACTTTGCTGTTGATTTAGATCCCAACACCAAGCCAATTTCTATTCCCCTGTATAGGATGGCACCAACTGAACTGAAACAGTTGTAGTTTTAGTTAAAAGATCTACTTGATAAGGGCTTCATCCATCCAGCATATCCCTTTGGGGGTGCTCCAGTGTTGTTCGTAAAGAAAAATGATGGAACCCTTAAAATGTGCACCGATTATTGGGAAGTCAACAAAGTCACTATAAATAATAAGTACCCTCTTCCCAGAATTGACGATTTATTTGAACAACTCCAAGGTTAAAGTTTCTTTTCCAAGATAGATTTTCGGTCAGGCTATCATCATGTTAGTGTGAGGCGGGAAGACGTCCCTATGATAGCTTTTCTTACTATATATGGGCATTATGAATTTCTGGTCATGTCAATAGGTCTTACTAATGCACCAGTCGTGTTTATGGACCTTATAAATAGTGTTTTCCGTGAGTACCTTGATTCCTTCATCATAGTATTCATAGATAACTTTCTCATATACTCTAAGTCTAGAGAATAGCATGAAGTACACTTGATAAACACATTGCAGGTACTTAGAGAACATCAGTTGTAAGCAAAGTTCAGCAAATGTGAATTCTGGTTGAGATCAGTGACCTTCCTTTGTCATGTTGTGATCGACCAGGGTGTAGAAGCTGATCCTAAGAAGGTTGAGGCGGTGAAAAAATGGCCGAGACCCCTTACTCCTATCGATATTTGAAGTGTTCTAGGTGTGGCCAATTACTAGCGCAGGTTTGTGGAAGGCTTTTCCACTATTGCTGCTCCATTGACAACCTTGACGAAGAAGAAGGTGAAGTTTGACTGGTGTGAAAAATGTGAGAAGAGCTTTCAAGATCTCAAAGATCGACTGACTTCAGCCCCAGTTCTCACTTTGCCGAGGAGTGGTGCAGGATATGTGGTGTACTGTGATGCCGAATAAGGTAAAGGTGATTCCATATACATCGAGACAGTTGAAAATTCATGAGAAGAACTATCCTACTCATGATCTTGAGTTAGCTACTGAGGTGTTTGCATTAAAACATTGGAGACATTATTTATATGGTGTACATGTTGATGTATATACTGACCATAAAAGTCATCAGTATGTTTTACACAGAGGGAGTGGAACCTTCATCAAAGAAGATGGCCAGAACTTCTCAAAGATTACGATATGAGTGTTTATTATCACCCGGGAAAGGCCTATGTAGTGGCTGATGCGTTGAGTTGATTGAGCATGGGCAGCATGTCTCATATTGATGAAGAGAAGAATGAGCTGCTTAAATAGGTACACCAATTGGCTAGATTGGGTGTACGACTGGAAAATGCACCAAGTGGGGGTGTTTCGGTTCACTCTAATTCTGAATCCTTATTTATTGTAGATGTTAAAGCCAATCAGCATCACGACCCAATACTCATGGAGTTAAAATACTCAGTATTGAGTAAGTTGAATGAATCGTTTTCTCTAGGAGGGGATGGTATACTCAGGTACCAAAACAGATTATGTGTGCCCAATGTTGATGGTTTGAGGCCTAATATTTTGTAAGAACCTCATAGTTCCAGGTACTCCATTCATCCAGGTCCACCAACATGTACCATAACCTTAAAGACGACTATTAGTAGGAAGGCATGAAGAGAGATATCTCTAAATTCATGGAGGAGTTTCCAAATTGTAAAGAGGTTAAGGCCGAACACCTTAAGCTTGGGGTTCTCACTCAGACGATTGAGATTCCAACATGGAAGTGGGAGGCTATGAATATTATTTTGTGGTTGGTCTGTCAAAGACTAGGACACTACATGATTTCAGATTGGTTATTGGTGACAGAATGACCAAGACCGCTCACTTCATACATGTGAAGTCTATTTACAATATTGAAGATTATGCCAAACTTTATATTGATGAGATAGTAAGATGGCATGGTATTCCTCTATCTATCATCTCTGATACGGGAGCCCAATTTACTTCTCATTTTTGGAGATCTTTCTAAAAGGGCTTGGGTATACTAGTGAAGCTTAGTATTCATCCGCAGACGGATTGACAAGCAGATCGTTCCATCCATACCCTTGAAGACATGTTGAGAGCATGTGTTATTGACTTCAAGGGTAGTTGGGATGATCATTGGCCGCTGATAGAGTTGTCTTACAATAATAGCTACCATTCCAGTATTGGGATGGAACCTTTTGAAGAACTATATGGCCGAAGATGTAGGTCTCCGGTTGGGTGGTTTAAGGTAGGAGAATCTTCCATCCTTGGCAATGACATCGTACATGAGGCTATGGAGAAGGTCAAAATGATCACATATAGATTGGCTACTCTTTATAGTCGTCAAAATTCCTATGCAGACAAAAGAAAGAGAGCTGTAGAATTTGAGGTGGGTGATCAAGTCTACTTGAAGATATCATCCATGAAAGGGTTGATGATGTTTGGTAAGAAATATAAGTTTATTCCTAGGTATATAGTTCCTTATGAGGTCTTGCAGCGAGTAGGAAATGTTGCCTACGAGTTGAATTTACCTCAAGGTTTGGCTTCTTTACATCTAGTGTTTCTCGTTTCAATGCTTAAGAAGTGTCAAGGCTATCCAGCATCCATCCTTCCTATTGAGGGGTTAGGAGTTGATAAGAACCTTTCTTATGAAGAGGTTCCAATAGAAATTTTAGATCTTCAAGTGAAACGACTGAGGAACAAGGAGGTTGACACAGTGAAAGTCCTATGGTGGAACCACCTTGTTAAGAGAGCAACATGGGAGGCTGGGGCTGATATGAGATCCCACTATCCTCATTTGTTTAGTTCTTGAGGTTCAATATTCTTCTCCTAAAGTCTGATTTATGTTTAAGAACCTCTAAATTGTAAGTTTTGTAGTCAAATTGCTGTGATAGGTCACTAATAATATGTTTTATAATAGCACTATATGAGTTAAAATGAAGTTATGTTTGCAATTGATGTTGCTATTTTGCTGTAGCGTAGGCATGTTTTCTGTGTTGCATGATTTTTGATGTGCATTAACTTAAATGTGATTGAGAAGGAAATTCCTCAATCTCAAGTATGAAGCCTTAGATAAGCTTGAATCGTATGCACCACCCAAATAAGTTTGAATAAAATGTTACTAAAGAGAAAAAATTAAGTATGATGAAGTAACTTTTGAAAATCACCCTCCTTTTTTAAATTATGTGTAGTGTCATTCGGGGAAGAATGTTCCTAAGGGGAGGATAATGTAACAACCCGAAAACGATTAGGTCAAGTAAGACCTAAACGTACTTAGAATGAATAGGTTAGACCGGTTACACACGGCTTGATGCGCGTGGAACCAGACCCTGGACCTATGAACTATCCATGCCAACCAACATGGTAATTTAGTTGAGCTAGGAAGGGTTAGTTGCAGCCATGTTAGGTCCCCAAACACTAGGTGTTAAGGGTTCTAGGGGTAAAAAAAAGTAATTTCCGGGCTAGGGTAGCATAGTAATTATCCTAGGTTGATATTTAATTGATTAATAAGGTTTTTAATTAGTCAAAATGGGTCAAATCTCGGTGGTCAAATCCGAGTTTAACTGGATCTCCACACTCATGTTTGAGCCGAGTTGGAGGCGTTAAAGTGGGAAATTTTAAAGTGAATTAAATTAGAAAAAAATAAGGACGGGAATTATAGTAACTTAACATCTGGATTACAATCTGATTTTATCATTTAAATTGGGTTGAATAAGTCAACAATAATCTCCCAAGGAAAGAGGCGCACGAATCCCACTAAGAGTGTACTCAATGAACACTCTTAATTCATTATCTCTTCATATAACATTTTCAGCTACTTTGTAATTCAAAAACAGAAAAATCAACTTACTGTTCTACAGAGTTCTTGACTTCATCCATCAAAAACGAAATGAAAAATTGTACATGTAAGTGCTTTAAGAAATTACATGAAGAACTTCACTTGTGAACAAGAATCAAGGCTCGGAAGAGAGGTTTCTGAATGGGTTAGGACGTATGGTTGTGGCTAGTTATCAAAGTAGAAAATTATGGGTTTTCTTCTGTCTAGATCCCTTTCCCAAGAGTACCCTAAGGTTCAGTACATATTCTAATCGAAAATAAGGTTGCCCCCGTTTCATGCCCCTACCATTAGATCCTCTGAAAAGGTTGATGTATGCGTTGGTATGTTTGCTGGTAGATAACCTTAGGAGCGTTTGTGATTGTGTGTACTTTTATTTTTTCGTAAAGTGTATGATTATTTTATGTGTGTCGGATTGTATGTATGTTTTATATACACGACAATGTTAATACCATGTAATGCATATTACAGATTGCTTTGAAGAATGTGGTGAATTATGTTCTATATATTTGTCGTGTTATTAACATATGATGATGAAACCGTGATGTTCATGGAAAGTCAATTAAAATAATGTTCTAAAATGAAATACTAATTGCCGAATTAGTCTAAGACTCTCGTCCATGTACATCAATGCCAAAGAAATGGTACGGATATATGGACATAAGTTTAGGCTAAAGTATTGGTTAAAGTTGATATAAAAATCTAAACCAAATTTTCTAGACTAAAGTTTAAGAAAAATGAACTTAAGGGCCTAATGCTTATTAGAGAAGACTCGGCTAAATTCAAATAAATAAAATGCTACACCTAAGAATCGAACCCGAGATCTCAAGGTTCTAACACTAGATGAACAGGTCATGAGTAAATTAAAAAGTAAATAATATTGTGCGTAGGGTGGGAATTAAACTCGGCCTCAAGGCCAAGTGTGTGAGATACATGTGTCACATATAATAAAAAAAATTATATGCTGCCCAAGGGATTCGAACACGGATCCCCTTGACCAAAATCGTGAGGCACATAAGTCTTACATAAAATAAAATAAAACGCAGCCACTACGGATCGAACTCGAATGCTCTTGGCCGAATGTGTGAAGACACATAAGTCTCTCTCTCACACAAGATGAAAATAAATCAAAAGAATATATGCTGCCCAAGGGATTCGAGCACGGGTAAAGTCTAAGATCACTTAAATCACGAAGATAAGCCTTATGTATGATGTAACTCGAAATGGGTACTACCATGAGTGTAAAGTACACTAAAGGCCATGTGCATGGCATATGATGTAAGTTAATGGCACGATGAAGAAATGATCATTCACGTAACGAGGTGAGTAATTATGTTAAACTATGATGCTAATGAAAATTGTGACAACATGATAAAAGGCTAAGATTAATGGTGACATAAGTGTCAACCAAGCCTAAGTAAAGATCACCAAAAGTACTCACCTAAGGGAGTGTTGAATATTAAGAGACAAGTCTCAATCACATTTTATATGTAAGTGTAAGGACAATTCACACTTAACACGCAAAGAAGAGATGAGAAATCATTTAATGAGCTATGACTACCTCAGCTAGAAGCAAGCTTCGATGATGTATGAGTTGAATGTAAAAAGGAACTTTAAACTAAGCACTGAATGGCTAGTTATCAGTAGTGATGCCTTCTTTCAGGAAGGACGAAGGTTCACATAATTCTCATGAAGATGAGACTTTCCACCAAGGTGGGTATGGGTATCTCTAAATCTCCTAGTCTTTAAACTATTTTGCCAACATACGGAACTAGCTTGGTTCGAACCTAGAAAGCTAGCATGTTTTGGTTTTACTTTGGCCGGTGTGTCGACCTCTTTTCGGTTTGAAGAAGACACCATATTTCATGATGCTCACATGATCTATGTCGGCTAAGGTAGAAAGTTCCTCAAAGTATGAAAGATAATGAAATGAACGATACCGAAGGTGTTTGTGCAAGACAAACAGGAGGTGAAACCATATTCAAGTAATTACATTAGGTCATTCTTCGTCATTGCACTTCATGATCCCGATGAGAGTATTAAACTTAATCCTAGGTATAGCAGGTGTTTACATCAGCCTATGAATGAATGAAATGAATAACGTAAAGTACGAATGAATGAATAAAGCAGACTATGTATTTTCTAAAAGAGGCCCTCGGGTTGAGGTCCCATATGTTGGGCCCTCACTTGAGACGTCTTAATGATACATCCAGGGATTCTAAGGTGTCGTGGATATGAAATGTATGATATATGAAACATGAAATATATGCTATGTCAACCTATGTATGTATGATGTGTGACATAATCATAATATAAACTTCCTATTACGAATTAGGCAAGTCAAAACACTTGATCTTCTAAAAAGCATGATGATTAGGAAGATCCATTCTTGTTCAAGCATTACCGTTATGTATTGATGCATATACCCATACTTAGTACAAGTGTGTACTAATTCCTTATAATATTACTATTTTAGGTGCAGGCTCAGGTGGACTTTGCAGGTATCATTGCAGTTGTTCAGACTCAGAGATTTCATCTGGACTTGGTATGTCCTCATGCATTCGAGGATACTTGCCTTTACATTTCTTGCTTAGTTGTAGGTTTGAACTAGTGGAGTATGTCCTACTAGTGTTTCTTTCCTATTTTATTTAGACGCTTGTAATGATGCCGTTTTGGCAACTATTACTAATGACATGAGATTCTATTTCTTTCAAGTTGTATATATGTATAACTAGATGATTGATGTATGAGCAATGAACTTCCTTAAAAATACGCGTTTATATGTTTATGATATGAAGTCTACATATACTTTAAATATAAACAAAAAGTTTTAAATTTTCCGCTAAAATTAACCATATGAATGTGATCAATGCAAGAAAAGGCTTGTATGCGACCTCTTAGAGGTCAATGACGCTGGTTCCGATTCGGATTCCAAAATTCGGGTCATGAAAGAATTTTATATAGACTTCATATTCTTCTTACGTGGATACATCATATACTAAGCTCAAGGTAAGGGACAACCATCTAACAATTGCAGAATCAATTCAAATTAAAGAATAACATATCATAGTAGTTTGCCAAAAAAAACTTATTACAAAGCTTCAAATAATTGTATGAAGTAAAATTTAGGGATAATGTCCACTAGCTATGTCTAAATAAAAATTCTGGACTAAAACTGTAGCATCCTCGAAAAAAAGAGGACCTACCAAATGGTCTGGAGAACGCTGAGTCCAAACCGCTGCAATGAGTCTTCAATCTTCTCTCTGACCTGCACCAATAAAATAGTAAATTTTATAGATTTCATACACCAGTTTAACTAAGTTTGGGTGTATTCACAAATACAGATAAATCTATGCATGATCAAGGAAAGCTCTTCCTAAACAACATGCCATTTCTGGAAAGTGTAGTCACTAGAATTTCCTAATTCGTTAGTTGTGAATTGTGGAATAAATATGATGTATTTTAATGCATTAAAAGCACACAACTCATTTTCTATGTGATTACAATACATTAGAATCATCAACATAATTTTAGAACAACTCGGGAGAAGATTTTAAAATTTGTTATGCCTAACCCAAGAGATCTTTTCTTGACACTTAGTTTTTTTTCAAGTCTTTTTCTTCTTCATGTTATGTAATTCAATGATTTCCGTTGATTTTATGTTTCACTTACAAGTGAAATGATTCAGTGTAGTCCCATACCCACAATCATTCAAGTATGTAATCTAAGGACTAAGGAATGATTTCACTATCCTTACAATGAGTCATTTAATACATTATATATTCATTAACACTTCATAAGCCACTCTCTATTGGCTATGCCACTTATTTCATCATCTTCATGTTCGGGAAGTTATGAAGCTTTGATTTACTATTATGTTTCTACCCCCCCTTATTGGCATCATATAAGAAGTCATTTTAAGCCAATCTTATTTGGCTTTGCCCATTATTTCCTGAAACTTCATTGGTATTGATATTGGCAATTGACATTCTTAAGATCTTACTTTCATAGATCACTTTGAACATATGTTCCATCATTTTTCTTCCGTGCTTTCTTAGAGACATCTTTAAAAGTAAGATCATGTGAGCTAAAATGAAATCCAGTGTCTTTCCCAAACAGAAAACAGGTGATTCACTGATTAAAATGAATCTAGATCATGTGAGCTACTTATTAAATCCAGTGTCTGACCCACACCGAAAATGGGTGATTCCCAGCTAAGGTGAATTCGTATCAAGTGTCTACTCCAAACAAAAAAAGAGTGGCTCACAACTATAGTAAACCAAGAACATTTTTTTGAGCATTAACACACATAGATCGTTATAGCAAATTCCATTCATCACTCTTAGAAAATTTATTGATTGCCATTTTATTGGCATAAGGCAGGCAATTCATTCAGTAATTTTATGGAGATCTTTTAAGCCAACCTTAGATTATAATCTTAGCATAACACTATTAGCCATTTTTGACAGCATCATGTTAACACTTTAATAAATATAAGAACTTCATAAATCACATTAACAATAACCATTAGGACGTAACACATCAACACTTAACATTTTCAGACACAGTGTAACATAGTGTTATTCCTTTAATTCACATAAGGAACACTTAACATCATCGATTACAATTTCATAGGTTCATTCAACATTCATAATTCAAGAACCCTACACATTAATATCATCCAGAAAGACATACCAAAAAAATGATCATTACTAATCTATACAACATAGAAACCGTAAGAAGGATACTAAGGAAAGGGAAGTTCGACGAGAACCTTAGGAAACAACCCTAGTTTCAAGATTTCATGGATTCGTTATGATGGAAATTACTCTTGGAGAAATAATTCCATGAGAGAAACCCATACCTTATGTAGAATTTAATATAATAACACTACCTTGAAAGAAATCTTGAAGAACACCTTGAATTCGCCTAAGAATGTCAATAAACTTTCTGCAGTTTTGCTTACTGTTTTAGCAACGAGCTTTCTAAGTGATTCATCATGAGTTTTTAGGTTTAGTAACTGATATTTACTCATTCAACTAAGGACTAATAAGTTAATTAAATAAATAAATTAATTAATTACTAAAAAAACCCTCCTAGATTGACTAGAACTAGGAAAAAACAAAACTTAGCCAAATTTAAAATTTTTCCTAAGAATTTCGTTTTGAACCTTTAAATTAATTAATTAAATGTATAATTTAATTAATTCAGGTACCTGGTGTAATTAATAAAGTACCCCTAAGTCACTGGAATCATAACTAACCCTTTTGGACCACCCTAGCTTGAGTACTAGGATGTTTCTTGAGGTATGCTAGGTTACTGTAAGAATTTCGGTTTGAACCCTTTAATTTAATTAATTATATGGCTAATTTACTTAATTAGGTGACCAGGGATAATTAATAAAGTCCAATTGAGTTGTTATAACCATAAGTAACCCTTTGGACCATTCTAGGTTAGGTAATAGGTTGTCTTTTTCTTGTCTTAACCGAAATCTGGAAATTATTTTGTGATTTAGGTTTTGCCATTTTAAATTAATTAATTAAGCTTATAAATTAATTAATTAATTTACCTACAGTAAATTATAAAGTATACCTAAGTTTTTAGGATCATAACAAACCTTTTGGACCATCCTACGTTAATTACTAGGTTGTCTCTTTAACTAGTTACTAGATTAGTATCACCCGGTTAAGTCTTAGGTTGTCGGGTGCAATAATTAGTTTATTTAGGTTGGTCCTAGGTTATTTCAATATTTAGGGCAGTTATTTAGAGTCTATAGTTACTTAGAGTGCTAGGCCCACATGGGTGAATCCATGTGCACGTCTGCTACCCTATTCAAATTTAGTTAGGGTGTTCCCCTCCCTTGGCCGATTTTCACATGTCTTGCACATGTGATTGAACATCTGTTAGTTTTACTTTCATAACTAAATATTCTTGATGGTTCATTTGTAATGTTTACTTATTATCCCAAGGATCCTCACTATGTCTTAGGGCACTGCTTAATCTACATGATCATTTTAAGTGGTCATGTGCTATGATGCCTAGGCTTCACACATGGATGCCTCATATCCATTATGTGAATACTATTATTTTAGATTAGGGTCTTCCTTGCAGGTACATTTCTCAAACAAGCTTATTAATGTTCGAAAATTTTCTAACACCCTTCAAGGTAATATTTTCTAATATTCCCATATTTTTTTAAATATTGGGCATTGGGATACCTATTTACCCCCAATACCGATTCTTAAAACTTAATAGGTCCTTCACTACATAGGTATATTTTCTGGAATGTTACACTTAAAATATATCTTCACCTAGAAAGAGGTGAAACTCAGATAGAGGAGGTGGTTTAAAATACTCAAGGATTATGACATGAGTCTTCTTTACCACCCAATTAATGCTAATATAGTCGCTAATGCTTTACGCAGGTTATCTATGGGTAGTACCGCTCAAGTTGAGTAGTAAAAGAGGGGGTTAGACAAACATGTCCATAGACTTGCACACTTAGGAGTCATACATATGGATTCCAGAGAGAGATTGATAATGGTAATGAATGGGGATGAATCGCCATTAGTGTCAGAAGTGAAATAAAAGCAAGATCAACATCCCATTTTGCTTGATTTTAAGGCAAAGGTTCAAAAGAAAAGAGTATTAGATTTTGAAGAAAGGCATTGCATAGTTTGTTGCTAAGTGCGCGCTCAACCAACAAGAAAAGTACAAAACAAAAAGCATGGTAATATGGAACAGAATATAGAATTTCTGAAATGGAAGTGAGAGATGATTAATATGGATTTCATCACAGGCTTGCCTAGGTCGTGTAGACAACATGCATCTACATGCGTGATAGTCGATAGAATGACAAAATCATCCCGCTTTTCTCTGGTAAAGACTACCCATTCAACAGAGGATTAGAGCGATTGAATATTTAGGAGGTGGTGAGACTTCATATAGTTCCAGCTTCCATCATTTTAGATAGAGGAGCACAATTCTAGAAATCTTTTAAAAAAAGGTTTGGGTTCAAAGGTTAACTTGAGTAATGCCTTCCATCCTCAGACAGATGGGATGTAGAGCGTACCATTCATAAGTTAGAAGATATGTTGAGGGTTTGTTTGATTGATTTCAAGGGGAATAAGGATGATCACCTACCTCTCAACGAGTTTGCTTACAACAACAATTATCATTCTTTCATCTAGATGGCTCCATATGAACCTTTTTTATGAAAGAAGATGCATATCTCCTATTGGATTGTTGTAAGGTTGTGAATTCAGATTTATAGGACCAGATCTAGTTCACCAAGCCATGGAGAAGGTGAAGGTGATTCAAGAGACGCTGAAAATTGCATAGAGTCGTCAGAAATACTACACTAATGTTAGGAGATGGGCATTAGAGTTTAGAGTAGAGTATTGGGTGTATATAAAAGTTTCACCCATGAAGGGTGTTATGAGTTTTGGTAAGAAGGGGAAACATAGTCCCCTGTACATTAAACCCTATTGTATAGAAAAGAGGATTGACAATGTAGCTTATGAGTTGGAGCTACCACAAGAGTTAGCAGTGGTTCATCCTCTATTTCACATCCCCATGTTAACGAAATGAAAAACAGTTGGGATTGATGATAGATTATCCTATGAGGAGATTCCAGCTCATATTTTAGATCGCCAAGTTCGCAAGTTGAGTGTCCCATTAGTCTAGGTCCTTTAGAAGAACAAATTTGTTGACGAAAATACTTGTTCATAATACGTGAACAAGTATTTTAATAATATATATATATACATACATATATATATATAATATATATATACTATTTGGAGAATATTTGAGTAAATATTGTATCTAAAAGGATAATAATTTTTTTTCTCAAATTACATAAAAATCTTTACTTTCTTTCCATCATAATTTACAAATTATTCAAAATCGAACAATATTTCTTCAAAAAGGAACAACAGAAGATAGAACTATGAAAAATAAAATTACAATAAAAATATGATATAGCTAAAGAAATAACAGAAATATTGTAAAATCATTTTAAAGCCCAAGCATTCTCTCTATTGATCTCTTCCTCCTCCTTTGGAGTATAATAATTCACGATATCAAAAACTTCACGTATCTCCTCTATTGATTTTCCTTTGATCATATCAGCAAATTCTTGGATTATTGCCTCCTTCAACTGCTCATCATAAAAAATATTAGTAGCAAAGCGAACACCAACTAATTCTGATTAACTCATCTTCTTGAAATCGTGATCAAGACTCTATAACTTATCTTCCGTAACACATTCTTCCGAATATTTTGTCCAATATTAAACCACTTTGTTCAATGTTTTTCTATCAACGTTAGACAAGGGGATGAAATTATAAGTACAATCCACATTTTGTTCCATGTTCTTGAGACTTCTAACCTCACAGTTACAACCTCATTGAGTTTGAATTCCTCACATCGCTAGTCTTAAAAGTAATGAGTTTTTCTTAAGACATAACAAAAAATTATAGAAAGAGTTATGAATAAATGATTTCAATACATGATACTAACTTGTTCTGTTATAGTGTATTAGGTTTTAACACTTTTCAAAGTTGTGGTGGGAATATAGAAAGCTAAATATTACATGGAACAAAATTTAATATTTTTCTTTTTTGAAGTTTAATTAATTTTATTTTTAAAATCTACCACTTATGTCTTAAATTATTATGATAATGATATAATTTAAAGTTACAAGGGAAGGACTAATCTCATTGTTTTCTGTACTAAATCTACTAGGAGACGAGTATTTTGATAGTTATTAAAATCGCTTTGTTTTGACCAAATTCTGATAAAAAGTATCGAGAATTTGAAACAATAGAATGACCATTGTCATTTTAGGGATATGTCATGTCTATCAGGATCTTTTCGGGTAATGGGTAAGTTTAAATCAAAATAAAATTTGACATTCTGTCGCACTAATATATTATTTTGAGTGAATAATATATCTAGAGAATAGAAATATTGAAAGTAGCTAAAAATATATAAATTGTGGATTGTTTAGTGGAGACTTAGATCAGAATTGAAACATTGAGATTTGTTCGTATTCAAAATTTGGCTATTTAGAGGATATTTAAGCTAGTCAGTATTGAAAAAATTCAACTCGTGAAGAAGATGCATTAGAATGTGTAGATACTATGTAATTGTGTTTGTGATTATTTACATGTCTAATGTGTAGCTATACATAATACATATTTTCAATCTTGCACTATTTATATAATGTTATGCATTACATATACATTCAACAATTTAATTAAAAAAGAATTTGGTCCATGATACATTTGCTTGAGAAGTCGTACGACATATTGCCATAAATTTTGGAATTTACTAGTATATTTTCATACAATTGTAAAAATTGATTTCTTCTATTGTAATATGTTAAGCTCAACGACTATCACCTTGCAAGATGCACTATATATTATAATGGCCCGAAAGGTCATTTTACGAATATTTCATAAAAAAATATATTAGCTTACCCCTCTCGATAGTTTCACCGAGTCATTTATGATCAGTCGCTCAAGTTGGTCTGAGTGTTTTGAGCTATTCGATAACTATAGTTACTTAATTGGAAGGTATTTATTAAATAGTGGCTTTTAATTTAATTGGTAGTTAACGAGTCTGATATATAAATTATTTTGGTCCATGTATTAAAATAAGTTGTGGTTTGTCACTTTTAATGCATAATTAATTTAAAAAAAAGAAAAGAGAGCAGGGGAGAACAAAAGCTTACATGTGCAGGCTCAAAAGAGGGTCGAATACTTCACATAAATGCCATAAACCCATGAATTTGAATGTATATTAGTACATATCATATTTTAATTATTATTATTATTAGGATTTGTGGGAGAAAAAGGGAAATCGAGGGGAATTATCGAAGGTATAGCCTAAGTCTTAGTTTCTATGTTTGTGTATTGGGGTATAACATAATTTTATATTATAATATTGTTGGAGTTGAGAGAAAAAGATGATAATAAGAGAGAATAATAAATTCAAAAGTTAGAAATTTGCAATTTACGAGCTATTGCCGGTGATCTTTTCAATTGTTACGACCCAAAAGTACACCCTAGAAGTTAGTGCACTCTCGAACCGTCACACGGCGTTGTCGACCTCTCAGAGGTCTAAGACGAGCCCTCAGACATCTTTGATTGCATAATCGTAATAAAAATAACGAAATTTTTTAAACTTTTCATAGCAGACCATATGTTAGAACATTACTTCATATATATATAAAATATCATAATACATTATAAGACTCTAAATATCTTTTCCATCTTAAGAGAAAACTCAATAGAATAGAATAGAGACACGACCCTTAACAACATAAAACGTAAGTCTAATCTATTACATCAACTTGATGAACATCTTGACATAGGCGACCCTTGAATCATAAGGGTCCCTTTACTTGAACTTGGGAGAACTATCCAAGCTCTTCTTTTAGGAGACATCCTGTATCCATCACCACATACACTTTGTATAAAAATATAAAGAAGAATGATATTTGTACAAGAATTTCATTAAGTATGACAACCATTGAAAAATATGCATGTAATTCGTTTGAAATCATGCAAGATGTCTTTTTAGTAAACTTCATGAATATAGGCACATATAAGCTCAATATAGTTAGCATACATCATATAGACATGGATAATACCCATAATAACACATAAGACCATTTAGCATACTTTAAAGCATATTTAATACATACAATACACTACCTATCTTTCTATCTTACTTCTTTCCTTAAGTAACCCTCAAGTATACTTAGTACAATGTATTACTTTGAGGTGTCACCTTACAATAGACATTCATAATCTTTTCATAAAACAAACCACAATATCACAAGTCAAAATAAGCCACATCAAAAATCAACGTCACATAAGGACCATCACCTAAGACAACTCCTAAATCATACTAGTGCAATGTGTAGGTAGCATCTTATTATAAGACATCCACCGAGTGTACCTAAGAAGTCACCCAAGACTAGGTAATAAAATTATAAAAGTAGTTAGTAACACTATTCATTAGAACTAAAAATACGCCACAATATACGTAATAGGATCATATAAAAATCTTTACTTTACTACAACCTTATTCATAACTTAATTAGTTCATATCATAGGTAAAATACTGTCGCAATCCCTTCAGAAGTTTACTTGTGCAATGTACACATGGGGTTCCATATCCCCACATATACTAAGTAAACTCATTTAGAAGCCACAAGTATAACTACATGCATAGTCATAATTCATATTTTAACATGACAAGGTCACTTAACATGCATTCATACAGTCAAATATAACATCAATATTTACTTATAAAGGTCTCCAATCAATGCTTTCATGAAGTCATCTAGTGCAATGTATAGGTACATTCCATAGTCCTCTTATACCAAGTACACTTCTCAAGAAATTTAGATTAGAGTTCATATTCTTATATTAGTTAATTATTATCCTTTGGGAGACATAGACATAACTGACATAGACCATGTGATGTTCATGGAATCCGGTGTTCTACCTCCACACCGAAAAAAGAGGGTTAACACTTGCCAAAGGTGCAACCATTCATACATCGCTATTCTAGGTGGAAACCACAAGCTATAACCTACGGGGAACCTAGTTATGGAACATGGAGATTGCTTCTAGAAACCTTGACATGCTAACGTGGAGGTTTCCATCACAAGAGACAACATCTTGGTTGTGAACCTGGACTTACTAAACGTGAAGGTTCTCTTTGTCGGAAGCCCGACTTACTAACGTGATGCCCCCACTCTCATTTGTCATGTTCACTCCGTGCTATGATCTAACTCCCTTTTTAAATATATTAAAGCCTTTCGTACATTAATTAATATATATTAGTCTTTAGGGACTTACTCCCTCATACATCATATAGCTCAAAGGTATCTAGGATGAGAATTCCACATTTATCATAGATTTACATTATGTGAGAAGGTTTTTCACATAATCCTATTCATATCAACACCATAGGTAGTTTAGAGTTAAAATGAGTAATACCATTTCAAGAGACTACTTATTTCATTAGACAACTATTAATATACTTCACTTACCCCTACCACCTCCGCACCCAGGTGTTCGTTAGACATATATGTGAGACCTGCCTTCACATAAACACGTTAAGGCACACATTCATAACTTCATTATTATATACTTTACATGCATATGAATAGGTAACAATGCATAGGAGAACTATCCTTTCCTTATTCATCCTGAATCTATCCTACTCATAGATATGCATGAAGTGTGTGTGTGTACATTTGTCAACATGATCACATAATGACCATCACATAGTATTGAGGAAGCCACCCTCTAAATACCACAACAAACATTCTTCAAGTCTCAAGTCATACAAACATATAGAGTATTGAGGAATATATACTACACACACTCACATTAAATTATAGGAGGTAACTACATATTAAACAATTGAATAAACGACTCCTAGCATACTTTAATCACACATTCATATAGGTTCATATAAGTAGGGGTCATGCTACAAGAATATTTATCACCATTAGCCATATAGACCACACCTAATCCTAACATGATCATCACCCATATACATATAACATCATATCCACACCTAGGTCATGAAAATAGTTGTGAGGCAATTCATATAATTCATATAAGATCAATTCACTTAGAAAATGGTATTAGAACCAAGCTAAATCCTTCAACTTCCTAACATAGAAATCATCATATCAATTCATATTGCATCTAGTTCTGTCAAGGACGTGATCATAACACATAAAGATGTAAAATAATGTAAACACCGCCACCATAAGTGGACTATACAAATCAACACAATTCAATGTACATTCTAGATTAATTAGAAGAAATAGGTCAACTTACCAAATATCCAAGCTAATGATCATCATTAATCATTCCTCAAGAATTCATATTCAATCGATATAGAAAGAATAGCAATAAATAATTCAATACAATCTAATCACAATTCTATAAACATGAAATCATAATCACAAGACCCATATTATAGTCTAATTTGAGAAATTAAAAGGATCATGGCTTATTCATAAAAATGGGGGTTAGAAATCAGTCTAAAATCAGGAAAATTCCCGCACGTCACCCAGCCCAACCCTTTTCCTTTAACCCCATACTAATGCTTCTACCTCTCCCCAACCCCCATCACATATAATCCCTATTCCACTCACACAATAGCCCTACCCTTTCTTACCGAACAATACAATTCTTAAACATATATTCATCTTCATAATGCTTTTGAAAACAATTTGAGCATGAACCCATGGCTAGATTGAATGATAGGATTTTTTACTAAAAATCATGTTTTAAAAACCTTTGAAAGGACTCCATATATGAATGGTTATATAGGGTTGAAGCATCACCATACCTTATACATTATAAATCTCATGAAAATATAAAAAGAAAGCTCCAAGAATCCATCTCCATAGCTTGTTCTTGAGCTTGGTGTTCAATGGAGGTTTTGAGGTTTTTGGAAGAGAAGAGAAATATGGTAATTTGATTTCTTAATGGGTTTTGGGGTTTGTCTTGGGAAAAGGTTTAAAAATATCCTAAAAACGGTTAATAAAATGTCCCCTAAGTTACCAAAACACCCACACACGTATTGGGACTTTTAGACATGTCAAAATTGACTTAAAAACGACGCAACCGGATCTGGGAGTGGGCTGCGCATCGCAGGTAGCCTCCCAATTCTGACCCAAATAATTTTTGGACAGTGATGTGTGTTATAGGTGCGCATATCACAGGTCAAGTCCAAATCTCGGCCTTCTCGCTGCCTTGGGCAGCCTTTTGTCCAATGTTTAGGTCCTTTTGGGGGGCTCTTTGGGTGGTCCCCGGGGAGTCGTACCCAGAAGTTTTGACCCTTAACATATCTATTAAGGTAGTAGGGTAAAATACACTGGTTCTCAACTTCAAAGAACACATAAAAAGAGGGAAAACATACAACGACTGGCTAGCACGTCTAAAGATCAACTTTCGAACGTCTTGATCGTTCTTGGACGATTTGACCTCCAAATTACTTCAAATCAATTATGCAAGCTGTAAAACACTTTATTAACATGTTATTAATCTTTTAGGCTCATTTGAGGCTCTATATACCTTATTCCATTTTGAGGGTGTAACATCAATTGAGGGACAATATGATTTAAAGGTCGTTATGATTATTATGTAAATAATACATATAGGGTGGAAGATTAGTGCTACGACCTATTTTTCTAGTGCCTTACTGGTTTCACCATAGTGAATTTTAATTGAGGTTCTTATTTAATTATTACATTATAATTTATGTGTTTATGATAAATTGGGATATGTAATTTAAAATTGTGGGTATTATATTATGTAAGAACTATTAGGGTTGTAGTGTTTGGAGAAATTATAACTTAAATATAGACTTGAAATTTAGAAACCATGAGATTTTACTTAATGGTTGAAATCAAGATTTAGGAATTTTATTATACATTTGAGTGAGTTTTTTGGTCAAGGCTAGACCTATAGTAACGTGGGTGTTGTTAGCTTCAAAATATTATTGTGATTATTAATGTGAATAGATTGCTTGGAGTTTGAAGTACAATGAAATGGGAAGGCTCAAGTTCCGAAGTGATTTTCCGATTATTTAAGGAAAGTGGATTTCTAAACTCTTGTTAACTGTATGAAATTCATGTATTTACTTGTAATATGTGTTTGGATAATTAGAATTGGTGATGGGTTGATTTTTCCATATTAAATAATTCTAATGATGAAAGAGGGGTAATAAAAGGCAATATGATTAATTGTTTGTGTGTTATGTTCATGAGGATTTGCAAGGCTTGTTGAATCATTATTAATGTTGTATCATGATTGTGTTGTTCTGAAATGTGCAATGTTATGAAAATGGTTATCTTATTATTATTTGTGTGAACATGTTATTTGCATTATTGTGAGAGGCATGGTTGTTACATATGTTATGTTAATTGAGAAAGAATAAGAAATTAAACAGGATGTACCATTTCGAGGGATGGATTGTGCGCGGCAATGGAACTACTTTTTTACGAACAGGTCGCGCAGCGCGGTGGATACTATATTTTAATGGACATATTGGATGCCGCGATAATTATTATTATCTAGGGTCGTATCGCACATTGTGATGGTGTCACATCCCACAAGTACAACCTAGAACATCGAGTATCCTTCAGATGTCACACGACAAATGAGACTTCAAGAAGTCTTATCTAAGCCTCTCGTATCATTCATTGCATAATAACATAACTAAAATGAGTAAAAATTTAAAACTTTCTTCACACACAAAGAACTATTTGATAAACAATACGCAAGCGGAAGACTTCATTTAAAACATTAGAACTATACAACATCTCATTGAACCATTTAGACTTCAGAATTAACAACACGTGAAACTAATCTCATACAAGACATAAAATAAAACTTAACGCATAAAAGAACATGAGGCTATTGTCCTCGAATCGATGAGGACTCACCAATACTTCATCTTCAATCCTTAGAAACCTATCCATCCTTCATGGCACATCAAGATTTCATTTCCCTACACTAAAGTCCAAAAGTAAAAGAAGGGGTTAGCACATTAGATGTATTAAGTATGGTATCCATGCAAAAACAATGAAAAAGGGACATTTAGTAAATAGCATGCTTTTCATAAATTTCGATTAAAACATCATACTATAAGCATAAGAACAACATTTAACGACTTAGAAACACAATAGAAATCGTTTAGGCAAAAAGTCACATTTTATAGCAAACAGTACAGTGAAGTCACATCACTGTACAATGAACTCAATTCACGGTTATAGTGAAGTTATTTCACTTCACTTTAAACCCCCTTTAGCATGTAATCTTCTCACACAAAGCTATCCTAAGATTTATTTAAGTCACACAAAGAGAGACCGCCCATACACCCTCTCTAGATGTGCCTAAACGACCCTAAAGATTACTTATAATTAGTCATATACACACTTAAAAGATATCAACATAAGAACATGAGATTTTCCAACCAAGGCGACTCTAATGTTCACTTGTGTGAGTTACGAAGCGACCATCCATACGATACAATTCCTTACACACACACCGAAGAGATCCTATAGACTTTCTAAGATAGAGTCATTCTCATTTAAAAAATTAGCATATAGGTGATATGACATTCTCCTTCCAAACGCTATCAAAAGACTTACTCAAGTAAATCAAGAAGATAACATCCATAGTGACCTTTCAAGATTAACTAATTAATCCTTATGATTAACTAAGTCTTAGATTATTATCATATGATCAACAAACTTTTCTAACTAGAGTCATTTTAAAGACTTATCTAGATATGATAAGAACTGACCATTTCTATTCTCTCTTCACATCTTAACTAGACAACCATTAATTACTCTAAAAAAGTACTACTTCATTTTAACATACTTCCTTAACTTAAGTCATTATATTCATTAGTTCATTAAGAGACATTCATCACATAAAGGAAATTCAAGTAATGATCTTATACAAAAGCTAGGGACTCCAAATAACATCTTCAAAGCCTATTGTGCAATGTCTACATAGTATCCCATACCACCACCTAAACTTCTTAGAACTTCTCAAATGCTAAGAGGTATCCCACATGATGAGAATAAGCATTAAACGACATATACCATCTTAGCAACTCATGGAATCCGGAGTTCAAACCTACTCCGATGAGGGTGTTCAACTTGCCAAGGGTAGAACTCAGACACATCCTATGTAGGCAAATACTTAAAGACTATGAAGGGCTTTTATGTACTCTAGTCTCATCTCAAGTAGAGGTACATTGTACTCCAGCCTCATCTCAAGTAGATCTACTTACCATAACATAATCACTTGGTTCTAGCCTTCGTTCTCATAGAGTAATTCCCATTAAGGTTCATTTAATGGGTCCCATATCTAGTTCATGACCAATTACATTCAACCAACCATAGAAAGGTCCACTAGGGCATATCTCACTATGGAGACAAGAAACTCATCATGACTTTTCTAAGGTATGATATGATGCCGTTCCAGCCAATCAACCTTAAGTTCACAACACATTACACGGAGGATACCTTTACGGCTAACTACTTCACGATTTATAACCTTACAACTTGGTTCAAAGTTCCACATAAATGACCTTCGTATCATCATGAAAGGTCTCACCTATATTCATTTATTCAATCTAAGATCCTTTAGGTTCCTAATTCAAGATATCACATATTCACATAAGCATCAATTAAGGGATACAAGTCAACAAAAATAAGACACCCCATACTTCACCTTAACACATATTACTAGTCATTTTATGAGCACAAAAAAATAACTATTATCGTCTTTAAGTAATCCTATATATCAATTCAATATAGTTACTACATCATTAGAAAGCCCATAGAAAATTACGTTAGAACTCATAAGCCTTAAGTCAATATCAACTCAATAAGATTAGCATGCAATATATCTAAGAGTAACCATTACTCAATTAATCAAATTGAAAAATCCTATACATCATACATACATAATATATACATGAATTTAAATCCCTTAACAATCTACACATACATAATATATACATGAATTAAAATCCCTTAACAATCTACACATGAATTCATGAATATCAAAGCATAATCAATTCACAAATATTTGAGTGAACTTTAGATATTTCAGAAGATAAACGATTCATGGATAATTTCATTGTAAAACATCAATTAAACATAAAATAACATTATATCTTAACATTTGGAAATAATTTGGGAAAAAACCTAATACTTAGACTAGAAATTGGACTTTATCATATTTTTAAAATCTTTTAAAATCATCTTTGAAAATTGCTCTAACGTGATAGCAAGCCTTATATGAAGAACTCTCATACCTTATTTTAAGAATCCAAAGATAATTGAAGAAGAAAATCCATTGAATACCCATCTTCAAGCTCCATCTTCACTTTCGACTCACGTAGAGATTTTTGGAGAAACTTTAGGAGGGAAGGGGTTCAGATTTAGATGTAAGGGTTGTAAAGAGAGTTTAATGACATATATACTCTTAAAATACCCATAAAAACCTAAAATAGTCGTCCTCTTATTTTTAAAAAACTTGGGGTGAAATCCCCACTTCACACCTAACATTACATAAAGCTGGCAGAAAAACTGTCTCACAGACGACTTGCCCATAAATGGGGCGTTACCACCACGACGGGTTGTCACTGTCCACCTTCGGTGGTTACATTTAGCTTACAAGCCTTACCTATTCAACCATGTCCAAATCCCCCACGACGACACCCTTCGACGGGGCATCAATAGGACCACGAGCCGTGGACTGCTCCGTCGTCTGGGCCTTGCCTGCAACTGTTTTGGCAACCGTTTTTGGTCTTTCCTCAATGACCATTAGATGGTCCTTAGGGATAATTTCCCGGACGTTTCCAAACCAATTACTATTTTCTATAATTTTAAAACCTTTCACATGAATTTAATACAAAAGGAACACATAAAATTTGACGAAACACGCCTAGACGTATAATGTCACTTCAAAGCATATCTTTTGAACGTCATGGACGTTCTTGGACATTTAACCTCAAAAATTCACAATACTTGACTCCTATACATGCTATATTAAATAAATTAAGAACCATATAAGCGCATACATCACCCATAAATACATATAACCATATATGAGGCAGTTAGGTGACTTAGTCGTTGAACGTCTTGGTCGTCCCTTGACGTTTGACTTCCAATTCACCTAAACTCTTAGATACTACCTCTATATCCCATAGAACCACCTAAACTTCTTAGAACTTCTGAAATGCTAATATGTAACCCACATAATGAGAATAGGCATTAAACGACATAGAACATGTTAGCAACTCATTGAATTCGGAGTTCTAACCTACTCCGATGAGGGTTTTCTACTTGCAGAGGGTAAAACTATGAAACATCCCATGTAGGCACATGGTTAAAGACTATGAAGGTATTTTATTTAATCTAGTCTCATTCTCAAGTAGAGGTACATTGTACTCTAGTCTCATCTCAAGTAGAGCTACTTTGCATAGCATAATCACTCGCTATCTAGCCGTCGTTCTCATAGAGTAATTCACATAATGGTTCCTATATATGGGTCCCGTATCTATTTCATGACCCAATTACATTCAACCAACCAAAGCAACGTCCACTAGGTCATATCTCCCTATGGCGACAAGAAGCTCATCGCGACTTTCCTAAGGGTGTGATTCCGTTCCAGTCAATCAACCATAAGTCCATCACACATTACATGAAGAATACCTTTACGGCTAACTACTTCACGACTTATAACCTTACAACTTGGTTCAAAGTTCCACATAAATGACATATGTATCACATGCAAAGTCTCACATATATTCATTTATCCAAGACTATGACCCTTTAGGTTCCTAAGTCAAGACATCACATATTCACATAAGCATCATGTAAGGGACAAAAGTCAACCAGAACAACATACCCTATACTTGACCTTAACACATATTACTAGTCATTCAATAAGCACATAGGAATAACCATTATTATCTTTAAGTCATCTTACACACTACCCTATTATCTTCAACATAACTATTATAGACTCATATCGCCAAATAGGAACAACCATGCACCAATCCTAAGACTACACATAGAAGAGCATAGTCATAGTTTACATGATTTCCTAAGAAAAATAACAAGAACACATACTTCCATATTCCATTACATATAGATATATATATACTCATATTTCACATAAAACAGCTATACAAAACATCATAGTGTTTAAAGTAGTGCCAACAAGGCCAAGATCATCATATTGCATAAAGTAATGCCGACAAAGCCACGTCAATAGCAAGTAAAACACATAACACCGCCACAATAAGTGGACCATACCATTGACAACATAAATAAAGTCTAACTTACATAAAAATAAATGAATTAGGGCAGCATACGCCACTCAATCTTAGCACCTCATTTTGAAGGATAAATCATCAAATTCGATATTACAAGGACCTTACCCAAGGCCATAACCAACATCTCAATATAATTATATTGATAATAAATGAAACTAAGACAATTCATTACATACTTATCAATCAAATACAACCTAGATATCAATTTATATAATTATTGCATCATTAGAAAGCCCATAGAAAATTACTTTAGAAATCATAAGTCCTAAGTAAATATCAATTCAATAATCTTAGCATGCAATATATCTAAGAGTATCCATTAGTCAATTAATCAAATTTAAACAGCCTATACATCATACATACATAATCCATACATAAATCAAAAGCCCATAACAATCTACTCATGAATTCATCAATATCAAAGCATAATCAATTCACCCATATTTTAGTGAAATTTAGAGATTTGATAACATCAAGGGTTCAATTAAACATCATATTTTAATGTTTGGAAACCATTTGTGCAAGAACCCAAGAATTAGAGTAGAAATTGGACTTTTTCATCTTTTTGAAATCTTTGAAAATCATCTTTGAAATTTCATCTAAGGTGATAGCAAGCCTTAGATGAAGAACTCGCATATATTATTTGAATAATATAAAGCTAATTGAAGAATAAACTCCATTTAATACCCATCTTAAAGCTCCATCTTCACATTGGACTCACATGTAGGTTTTTGGAGAAACTTTAGGAGGGAAGGGGTTTTTATTTACATGTAAGGGTTATAATGAGAGTTTAATGACTTATATACTCTTAAAATACCCATAAACACCTAAAATAATCGTCCTCCTATTTTTAAAACACTTGCGATGAAATCCCAACTTCACCCCTAACATTACAGAAAGCAGGTAGAAAACAGCCTCACAGGCAACTTGCCCATCGACGGGGTGTACCCACCACGACGGGCCGTTATTGGACACCCTCGGTGGTTACAGTAGCCTGAAAAGGATTCCTTTTTCACCCATGTCCAAGTCAACCACGACGACACCCTTCAAAGGGGCGTCAACAGGCCCACGAGCCGTCGACTGCTCCATCGTTTGGGGCGTGCCTGGGACTGTTTTGGCAATAGTTTTGGGTCCTTCCTCAAGGATCCTTAGGTGGTCCTTGGGGATAATTTCCCGTACATTTCCAAACCAATTACGATTTTCTATAAGTTTAACACCTCTCACATGAATTTTATACAAAACGAGCACATAAAATTTGACCAAACACGCCTAGACGTACAAGGTCACTTCAAGGCATATCTTTCGAACGTCATGGACATTCTTGGACATTTGACCTCGAAAATTCACAAAACTTTAAACACTGACTATAAATTCTATATTAACTAAATTAAGAACCATATAATCTCATTCATCACCCATAATAACATAAAACCATATATGAGGCACTTACGTGACTTAGTCGACGAACGTCTTGGTCGTCACTTGATGTTTGACTTCCAATGCACCTAAACTCTTTGGTACTACCTTTATATCACATTATATACCAAATTAGGTCCTTATATGACTATTTCAACCACCTTAGGAACTAGATTTCCCTAAATTATTTATGGGGTCTTACGGATGGATGCATGATTGATATATTCCTTATAGGTCTCGTACTGAGAGACAACATGTGTGTATTTTCGGGTCAAACATGCATCAATATACTTGAAATTTCGTTGCACATATTTTGTCATTGGTGAACTTTATCTTCTATGTTGTGGATTTTTAAAGTGTCATTTTGAAGAACTTGTGATTGATAAATACTGAGCTTGTACTTGAGGATGTAAAATTTGTTAAATATTGTTGTTGAGGATATATAATTATCAAAGTGTTGTTATTGCTTATATGGATTTTGTTTAAATTTTGTTGTTGAGGATATGAATTTTTTTTAATTGTTGTTAAGTTATGTCTTATGTTAACTTTGAGCTATTAGCCTAGGTTTATTTTATGCAAGTTGTAGTGTTGGAGGTTCGGATAGGGTGTAAGGTGTACCCATTTTTCCCCCTTAGATTGTGTATAGAGGTTTTCTTATTGTGTACCGTGTGGTTTGGACTTCACCCCTTTCTTCTACTATATTTCATAGATTATGGGCGCGGATTTTCGTGATACCATATATTCTCTTCATTTATGGCTTCCCGTGGAGATTTGTGAGGTAGTTGTTTGTCTTCTCAGTGAACCTTCTTACTCATGTTTATGATTTTGTTTTTGAGACTTGCATATTTTATTTCATTCTAATATTTACATTAGAGACTTGTATACATGACAACCAAGTTTTGGGTTATTTTTAAGTTAATTGTAAATTTTCCGCATATTATAATAATTGTTGATTTTTTGGCTGACTTGACTTTGTGGGATAAGATGAGTGCCATCACATCCATTTTTGGATGATGATAAAATAGTATCAAAGCCCTGATTCATAGGTTTTACGCGTATACAAGACGAGTCTAAGTAGAGTCTCGAGGCTCATACAGAGACGTATGTACTTATCTTCGAGAGATATAGTGACTATTATAAAAAATCTTCACTTCTTGAATCTCTATCATGCGCTCTTTATCTTTTGTGATTGGTATCACTTAATTCAATTCTCTCTCACTTATGTGATGACTCGTGTGTAGTTCCATATGTGATTTGTTGGTGTCATGTATGGATTAAATGTTAAATATGATACTAAGTTTGATGTGATCTACTTGTAGAGAACATGTGTGGCCAAATTTAGAATCTTCAACAATTTGAATGGGTCTAGTAAGGCTAGTTAATCCAGTAAAGAGAATAGTACATGTGTGGTACATATGATATTTAGAGTTATTTTACAATTAGAAATAAAATGATTAAAAGGATGGCTAGATAATGGATATGTATCTTTGAAAACTATAATTAGTAAATTTGTCATAGTAGGAATGAGTTACTTAACGAATGATGAGAAGATGTTGCGTCAATTGAGGTTAGAATCACTTTTGTGGTTTAATAGATTGAGCGTATACAAAAGAAGGTCATGATACGTCTATTACAATGGTGCCTACACTTACTTGGTTAGAGTTATGGAATATGTTACTCTTGTTAAGTACCTGATCTATGAAGGAATGCATATCATTTTTTTATGAAAGACTAAACGAATTTGGTAATGTATATTAGTTACTTAATGGGTAGAAATGTGTGTGATATTTGGGTTCAATCTTCTCTGTAGGTATGATATTTTCTAGTGGTGGATATAATGGACTTCCACGATGTGGTAACAGAGGTATATGGAAACAGATAAATCGATTGTTAAGATGGAATACTAACTACTTAACAAGTTATAAGTTTTGCCACATCCTTGTATAATGAGATTCTTTGTTGCATTCACATTTGAGATACCAAATAGATTGTTACTGCACATGTTAGTGGTTAAGATGTGCATACACAGAAGATTTTAGTGGTGAATCAATAATAAAATATTAATGGGTAAAGTTGATAAGTGGATCCTGAGGATTCTAAATAAACACCATTGATTTGATCTTAAGTTCTAAGCGAATGGATAGATACCAGGATGACTAGCTTATGGGTAAAAGAAGTCCCAAAGAATATACTTCTAAGAGGGTAATTGAAGATTACATATGAGATTGAGTTAGTCCTTTGGATTTAATTGGAATAATTTGGTTTAAGGTGTTGTATTGATGAAACAATTGACTTTTGTGGTGATGGCAAGGACTAATTGACCATAACAGTAATGATAGTTCATGATATATTGTGATTGTGATGAACTTTATAATAAATATTTTTTGTAAAATAGATTATTATATGGTAATGAAAACTTGCGAGTATCTAATGTTATGATTTGCTATTATTTGGTGAGTAGCGTGGTTGCACGGAAAGTTATAAAAGGTGTTGAAACACCGCTCAAATAAAATTTAAAGGATCTAGAGTAATAATGAAAAAATAATAATAAATAAGTGGGATATAGTGTAGCATTCAGAAAGAGATGAAAGTTAGAATATTTTCTTTGATTGAAAAGGCTAAGGAGGTATCATGAAATGGTTGATAATTGGGTTCAAAGATATGTGATTTCACCCAGTTTACTCTGGTTATGGTAATATTTAGTGTCACAAGATCATCATACTAGTTAAAAACTATTTGATAAAACCTTAGAGAGAAGTGTACAAACGTTCAACTCGAGTATGATGATTAAATCTTTTATGGTTTTGAGTATGATAATAAGTATAGTATTGTTTTAACGCTCTCGATAGTTTCTCTGAGTCATTTATGATCAGTCATTAAGTTGGTTTGGGAGTTTGGAACTATTCGATAACTATAGTTACTTAATTGGCTGGTATTTATTAAATAGTTTATTTTAATTTAATTAGTTGTTAAGGAGTCAGGTATATAATTCGTTTTGTCCATTTATTAAAATAAGTCAGTAGGATTTGTCACTTTAAATACATAATTAATTTAGAAAGAAAAGAGATAAGGGGAGAACAAAATCTTACATGTGCAGCCTTAAACGAGGGACGAATGATTAAAGTAAATGCGACAAATATGGGAATTTCAATTTATATTAGTAGATGTCATATTTTAATTATTATTATTATTAGGATTTGTGGAAGAGAAAGGGTAATGCGAGAAGAATAATTAAAGGTTTAATCTAAGTCTTGGTTCCTATGTTTGTGTAAAAGCATATAACATGTTATTATAATATAATATTGTGTGAGTTGAGAGAAAAGACGATACGAAGAGAGAATAATGAATTGAGAAATTAAAAAATTTCAATTCATGTGCTATTGTTGGTGATCTTTTCAACCGGGGAACAAGAAGCTTTAAAGGTCGTTATGATATAATAATTGTATATTGATTATGGTGTAATAATACATATAGAGTGGAAGGTTAGTGTTACAACATATTTTCAGAGTGTGTCCCTGGTTTTCCAACCAGTGAATTTTTATAGAAGTTCTTATTTAATTATTAAATTATAAATTAAGTGTTTAGGATATATTAAGATATGTAATAAAATATTGTGGGTATTATATTATATGAAAACTATTAGGCTGGTAGTGTTCGGAGAAATTATGTCTTAACTCTAGACTTGAAATTTAGGAAATATGAGATTTGACCTATTGGTTGGAATCAAGATTTAGGAATTTTATTATACATTTGAGTGAGTTTTTAGGTCAAGGCTAGACCTAAAGTAACATGGGTGTTGTTAGTTTCTAAATGTTTTTAGGATTATTAATGTGTATAGATTGCTTTGAGTTGGAAGTACAACGAAAAGGGATAGCTCAAATCCCGCAGTGATTGTTTTATTATTTGATGCAAGTGAATTCTAAACTCTTGTTAAGTGTATGAAATTTATGTATTTCCTTGAAATATGTGTTTGGGGGTAATGAGACTTACTGATGGGTTTACTTGTCCACATTAATTAATTCTAATGATGAAAGAGGAATAATAAAAGACAATGTGATTAATTGTTTGTATCATATGTTGAGAATGGTTTGAAAGGCTTGTTTAATCATTGTTGTTGTTCTATCATAATTGTGCTGGTGTGAATTGTGCAATGTTATGAAAATGGTCATATCTCCATTATTTGTGTGAACATGTCATTTGTATTGTCTGAGGCATGGTTGTGACCAATGTTATGTAAATTTAGAAAGAATAAAAAATTAACGAGGATGTACAATTTCGAGGGAAGTATCGTGAGCCACAATGGATACTATTTTTAAAGGAAAGTATCAAGTGTCGCGATGTACACTATATTTTGAGGGACATACCATGCGTCGCGGTGGTTATTATTATCGAGGGTCGTATCGCACGCCGCGATGGATGCATGGACAGATATGTACCCCATTTGTCCCCGACTTAGATACATCGAGTTGTATCCTTAGGTCAGACATGCATCACTATACTTGAGCTTGAATTTCATTACATTGAACATCCTTATCATTGATGACTTGATTTTGTATGTTGTGGATCTTGTAGTGTCTTTTTGTGGAACTTATGATTGATTAATACTGAGCTTGCTGTTGAGGATACTTAATTTGTTAAAGTATTTTTTTTAGGATACATAATTTTTTAAAGTGTTGTTGAGGATATATAATTTGTTAAAGTGTTGTTGTTGAGGATAAGTAATTTATATAAGTGTTACTGCTGAGCTATGTGTTATGTAAACTACGAGTTGTTAGGTTGTGCTGGTTTTATGCATGTTGTAGTTGTAGAGGTTCGGATGGGGTGTAAGGAGTACCCGTACTTCATTCTCTTAGCTTGTGTTTAGAGGTTTTCTTGTTGAGTACCGTGTGCCTTGGTACTCACCATTTCCATTTAAAATATTGTAATATCCCATAGCTCAAACTAGCTAGGAATAAGCAAAGAAACAAAAGATAATCACTTTTGGAAATAAAGGGGGAAATCTGGAAAATTCCTCAGTTTAAAAAGTGATTTCTGGTCATTTTCAAGTGGACATAACTTCTAGCTCATGAGGATTTAGAGGAAGTTCTTTATATTGATTGAGAGACCTTGGGAAGATCTTTCCAACGGCGTTGAGTATGCTAATTTTCAATGTCGTATGAGGGCGATATATCTTTTGGAAGTTGGGTTGTTGGACTAAGGAACGTCCAATAAAGATTTTATTAAGGGTAAAGTAGTCTTATTACCCTACTATTCCCAAATTGTTTTAATTGTTTATTAGGGGTAAAACCAAGCTTAATTCAGTTTTTTGGAAGATTGAATACGCTTAGGGCTTGGGAGAAAAGAGAAGAGAAAAATTAGAAAGGAAAAAAGACCAAGAATTCTTCAAGATCGTTGAGTGAATTTCATCGGGGGTTACCCCTTTAAGGTTTGTGAGATGTTTCTATGTTAGGTTCATCCACCCACACTCCAATTTAATTCAATTTATCAAGTTTGGTGTAGCTTGAATGATGAACATTGAAGTTCTTGATGAAAAATCATTGAGTTATTGTTGGTTAAGTAGTAGTATACGTTTAGTTGTTTTTATTCGTGTTTACGGGTAGTTTTACGAGTCTAAACTTTAGGGTATTGAGAATATTAGTGATCATAAGTGTTTGTGGAAATATCCATCGACGTTTAAGAGGTTTAGAGTTGAAAATCGGAGATGAAAAGTCAGAAATACCGTCTAACAGGCCTTGAGGAACCGCGCCAAACAGATCCCCTCAAGACAATCTCTATTCATCAGGGGACTCCTCTCAGAGCGCCTGGTAGCATGTAGATCTCATTCCCCTACCCGATATTTTTTTACTAATTCCTAAATAATGTACCTATAATTTCGAGTTGATTCCAACTGTCTAAAGTACAACTAAAATCATGAAATTATCAATAAACAATAGATCATGATCCTTTAATCCATATTCCAATTCAAGGGAAGTTAATATCAAAGTCATGTTTAAAATATAAGAAACAAATCAAAGTACGTTCTTAATGTTTTCAAAGAGTCTTAAATAAACATTTTATCTTATAAGGCTCAAGCTACAACTTGAGTTAAATTCTCAAAAGCTATAAAGGAACTAAGTATTTTCTAAGAGTTAAATTTCGAGTCAAGCAAAGAGTAAGAGTTGAGTTCATTTCTAAAAAATTATAAGGGAACTAAGTTTTCCTTAAAAGTTTATAAATGTTTTCACATTTAAGTTAGGAGGAAACTAACATTTCCCAAAAGAGTTTAGAACAAGAAAAGGGAAGATTGATTCCAAAGGAGCTTTTAAAGCTAAGTGTTGAGCAATTATCTCAACCCAAATAAAGGAAGTTATTTCTAAAAGCATGAGCTAAAGTATATTTGGGAGTAGTATTGAGAACCAATGTGTGGGGATAAAAGTTCATATTATCTCAAGTCCCTATGTAAACCGTGCATCCATCATGGGAGTTAAGGGGTCATACTCTTTAGATGATCACGTAAGCTAAGATAGTGGGTCCACTAACTTAAAGATTTCTATGCGACGACAAAGTATAAAACAATTCTTGCAGCGTGGGCAAGACGATGTATCACCATTTAAGCTAATAGTGTTGGTTGTTGTTTAGAGAATTCCCATAAAAACTATGTTACTTTAATATTTAAGTAAAGTTGAGTTCGTTATTGGATTTTATTTAATGAACAAAGGTGTTTTACTATTTTACAAATATTTATATATATCGCATGTGTTTTAAGTTTCTTTTTATATATACGTTAAGCGTAATATTCATGAGTTGAGCAAAGGCAAGGTAAGTTCAGTTTATGCCTTCCAAGTTGTTAGTTGTTGTTTAGCATTCAAAGTCGTATACTCGTACATTCTATGTATTGATGCCAATTGTCCTACATCATCTTATGATGCATACGCATGTAACCAGGATCAACATCAAGAGCCTCGTTGATCCAGTTGAACATTTAGAGTCAGTAGTGAGCCTACTTGCATTCTAGAGGACACTTTTATTCATTTAACTAGTATTTAAATTATAGGATGTTGTGGGTTCTGTCCCAACATCCATCTTAGTATTTTAAAGGCTTCATAGATAGTCAGATAATGATTTTGAGTCTCTCTCTTGAATTGTAGATATTTTGCTATGAGAATTTAAGTGGCAATTTGCTTAGACTATTATATTTAAGCATTTCTATTGAGAATATTCTTCTTTCATAATTGAATTAAATTAAGTCTTCCACTGAGTTAAAAAAGCAAATCCAAGGGTTCTCTCAAAACTAGAAATATTCATTGGTTGCCGACCACATCCAGGGTGTAGGCTCAGGGCGTGACAAATTTGGTATCATAGCATAGAGTTCAAGGGTCCTAGGGAGTCTATGACGTCATGTATGTAGAGTCTTAGTCATCAGTGTGAAGTGTGTCATATCTATGATTAGGAGGCTATAACATTTAGTAATTCCTCACTTCTTTCATATTCATCTTTCGTGTGTTAGTGTTTATTTCTAAAATGTTTCCTTCTAAATTCGTGCTTACTCGTGTTTCAGATTATCATGTCTCCACAAAGAGTAGCACGAGGTTGACCAGCAAAAGGTACCAAATGCACCAAATGTGAAACCTTAAGGAGAAGTTACTAATGCTGAATTCCGTGAGGCTAGCTGGATGTTTGTCAAGTGGTGACCAACCAAGTTGAGAAATAGAGAGGATATCGATAGGAAGAAGCTAACACCTTGAGGGTTTCTGTGATTATGAGAATGAATGCTCTCAGCTTCACCAGATCAAGCACTACTGAGGATCCGGAAAACTTTGTGGAAGAGTTGAAGAAGGTGTTTGAGTTGCTGTATGTGGTGGATAATGAAAGGGTTGAACTAGCTACATAAAAATTAAAGAATGTGGCTATGACTTGCTTCGACCAATGGAAGGACGGCATAGATGAGGATGGACCACATCAAAGTTGGGCTTGCTTTGAAAAAGCCTTCATGAGGCATTTTTTTCCCCAAGAACTTAAGGAAGCAATGGTACGGAAGTTCCTTACTCTGAAACAGGACTACTTGAGTGTTCATGAGTATGGGTTAAAGTTCAAACAACTATCTCGCTATGCTCCAAAGATGGTTAAGGATATGACGAGCAAAAAGAGATTGTTTGTTGTTGGCTTGAGTCATGCTTGAGAAATTAGGGCTGAAATGTTGATTGGTGAGATGGACATATCCAGGCTGATGGTGTGTGTGCAACAAGTTGACAAAGAGGAGTACCGGAACTAGAAAGCTAAGACTAGGATTGAGTCTAGTAAACAGAGGGGTGGTTTGAGTCGACCACAATTTCAGAAGACGAAGGGGAATGCACCATCATCTAATAGTGCACCAGCACCCAGAAATCGAGGTGAGTATAATGGCCAGAATTCGCAAAACTTCAAGGCTAGACTAGCCCAGTCCTAAGGTAGTGTGGTACAAGGGGGTAGTTGGGCACCAAACAAGATGTTTCAAATCTGGTCAAGGGGGTAACTTTTTGAGAGAGTGCCCTGAAAATAAGGAAGGTGGTGAAGATGCAGGCAATAGACCTCAATCTTCATCAGTTGATCCACCAGACAGAGCTGCACCTACAGGAGCCACTTCTTGTACTGGCGGTGGGTTAAAATGTCTCTATGCATTCAGTAGACACCAAGAACAAGAGAACTCTACAGATATTGGCATGGGTATGATAATAGTCTTTACTTTTGATGTTTATGCTTTGTTAGGCCCAGGAGAAATTATATATTTTGTAACTCCTTATGTTGAAAATCAGTTTGATAGTCTTCCTTAGAAGCTTTGTGAACCCTTATGTGTTTCTACACCTGTTGAGAGTCTATTCTAGCGGAAAGAGTCTATCGTGATTGTCCTGTTTTCATCAATCACAAGAACACCATGGATGATCTAGTAGTGTTAAACATGGTAGATTTTGAATTCATTTTGGGTATGGACTGGCTTAATGCCTGTTATGCGTCAATAGGTTGTAGGACTCGAGTTGTCAAGATCCAGATTCCTGATGAATCAATCATACAGTGGAGTAGTAGTTCAGTAGTGCCTAAAGGTTTTTTAGTTTCGTACGTTAATGCAAGAAAGTTTGTTTCGAAGGGGTGTATCTATCACTTAGTCCAAGTTAATAACTAAAGTGTTAAGGTACCTTCCCTTCAGTCCTTTACTATAGTAAAAAACGTTCCCAGACGTCTTTCTTGATGATCTACCTGGTGTCCCTCATGAAACAGAGATAGATTTCGTCATATACATTATCCCAAATACTCATCCTATCTCTATTCCGCCATACCAAATGGCACCAACAAAGTTAAAATATCTAAGAGAACAATTGAAAGATTTTTTAGATAAAGGCTTCATTTAACCAAGTGTCTCACATTGGGGCGCTTTGGTCTTGTTTGTAAGGAAGAAGGATGGTTCCCTTAGGATGCATATAGACTATCACCAATTGAAAAAGGTGACCATCAAGAAGAAATATCCTCTCCCAAGCATAGATGATCTTTTTGACCATCTTTGGGGTGCTTCTTGAATCTAGAAAATTGATCTATGATTAGGCTATCATTAGCTGAAAGTTGGGGAATGTGATATTCCTACGAAAACTTTTAGGAAAAGATATGTGCATTATGAGTTTTTGGTTTTGTCCTTTGGTTTGTCAAATGAGCCTTCAACATTCATGGATCTTATGAACAAGTTCTTCAAACCATATTTAGATCTATTTTTCATTGTCTTCATCGATGACATACTAATTTATTAAAGGAACGAATAAGATCATGCTAGTCACCTCAGGATAGTTCTTTAGACTTTGAGAGATAAGGAGATATATGCCTAGTTCTCCATGTGTAAGTTTTAGCTTATGTATGTGGCATTCTTAGGCTAGATAGTTTCCGGGGATGGGATTAGAGTTGACATTCGGAAAATAGAAGTTGTTCAAAGTTTGCGTACACCCACATCTCCAATAGTTATAAAGCATTTTTTGGGTTTGGTTAGCTATTAAAGGACATTTGAGGAAGGGTCTTCATCTATATCATCTCCTTTGACCAAGTTAACTCATAAGACATTAAAGTTTAAATGGTATTAAGTTTGTGGGAAAAGATTTCAGGAGTTGAAAAAGAGATTGACTACCGCTTCAATTTTTACTTTACTAGAGGGTACGCAAGGTTTTGTGGTGTACTGTGATTTATCAAGAGTGGTCTTGGGTTGTGTGTTGATGCATAATGACAAGGTTTTATCTTATTCCTCCAGATAGTTGAAGGATCATGAGAAGAATATTACCTAACTCATGGCATAGAATTTGTTGCAGTAGTTTTTGCTTTAAATATATGGTGTCACTACTTGTATGGTGTTAATGTTGAGATATTCACTAATTACAAGAGCCTCAAACATGTTTTCACTCAAAAGGAGCTAAATCTTAGAAAGAGGAGGTGGTTAGAATTACTCAATGATTATGACATGAGTATTCTTTACCACCCACGTAAGGATAATGTAGATGATGATGCCTTAAGCAGGTTATCCATGGGAAGTAACTCTCACATTGAAGAAGAAAAGAGGGAGTTAGCTAAAGATGAACACATACTTGCACGCCTGGGAGTAAGACTTATGAATTCCACATAAGGAAGCATAGTAGTGACTAATGGGGCTGCGTCATCATTTGTGTCAGAGGTAAAAGAGAAGGAAGACCAAGATCCTATTTTTCTTGACTCGAAAGCAAATATTCAAAATCTAAGAGTATTAGCTTTTGAACAAGGGGGAGATGATGTGTTGATGTATCAAGGTAAGTTGTGCGTACCTAGGGTGGATGAACTCCAAGAAAGGATCATGGAGGAAGATCATAACTCCAGATATTTCATTCATCCGGTTTGCACAAATATGTACCATGATTTGTGAGAACTGTATTTGTGGGAAGGTATGAAGAAGTGCATCGGAAAGTTTGTCACCACGTGCCAAAATTTCAAGCAAGTGAAAGTAGAGCAGCAAAGGCCTAGAGGTTTGGCTCAAACTATATATTTCCCATGATATAAGTGGGAGAATATTAATATGGACTTTATCAAAGGCTTTCCAAGATCTCGCAGGCAACATGATCATATTTTGGTGATTGTTGATAGAATGAAAAAGTCAGCCTATTTCTTATCGGTAAATGTTACCTATTCAGCCAAGGATTATTCTAAGTTGTACCTTCAAGAGATGTGAGACTTAATGGAATTCCGATATCCATTATTTCAGATAGAGGTATACAATTTATTGCACAGTTCTTGAAATCTTTCCAGAAAGGTTTGGGTTCAAAGGTGAACTTAAGTACTGTTTTTCATCCTCAAATGGATGGATAGGAAGAGCGCACTATCCAAACCTAAGAAGATATTTTAAGATCTTGCATGATTAAATTCAAAGGGAATTGGGATGATCACATACCCCTCATTGAGTTCGCTCACAACAACAGTTACCATTCAAGCATCCAAATAGCTCCATATGAAGCTCTTTATGTCAGAAGATGTAGAACTCATGTAGGGTAGTTCGAGGTTAAATAGGGCCTGATCTAGTTCACCATTCCATGGAGAAGGTGAAGGCGATTCAAGAGAGATTGAAAGCGGCATAGAGTTGCCAAAAGTCAGACACATATGTTAGGAGAAGAAAGTTAGAGTTTAAGGTGGATGATTGGGTGTACATGAAGGTTTCACCCATGAAGTGTGTTATGAGGTTTGGAAAGAAGGGGAAACATATAACCCGGCATATTGGTCCTTACAGAATCTCCAAAAGAGTGGGCAATGCACCTTATGACTTGGAGCTACCCTAAGAATTAGTGGCGGTTCAGCTGGTATTCCATATTTCTATGTTGAAGAAGTTCGTGGGTGATCCTTCATTTATTTTATTGACTTAGGAAGTTGGGATTAAGGATAGTGTCCTATGAAGATATTCAAGTTCAAATTCTTGATCGTCATGTTCTCAAGTTGAGAACTAAGAAAGTTGCATCAATCAAGGTCCTTTGGAGGAATGTTGAAGAAGCAACTTCGGAAGCTGAGGAGGTATGAAGAAGAGATATCCACATCTCTTAGAATCTGGAGAAAATGCATATCAAGGTACTAAATTCTCTTCTTAGAACTTTAGAAGACTATGTGTAAGCATGTTTTTTATTTACTTTATTCGTTGAGTGCTGAAATGATGTTACTATCCTTAGCTTAGTGAAAGAGTTCTCATAATGAAAGAGTTCTCATTTGAAGACGAATGTTCCCAAGAGGGAGATAATGTAAAATCTTGTAGTTTTAAGTAGCTAGGAATTAGACAAGAAACAAAAAATAATCACTTTGGAAATAAAGGGAAATTTTTTTAAAATTCCTCAGTTTAAAAAGTGAATTTTGCTAATTTTTACACCGCCATAACTTCTAGCTCAGGAGGAGTTTGGTGAAGTTATTTATATATATGGAAATCCCTAAGGAAGATCTTTCCAACTGTACTAAGTTTGCTAATTTTCAATGTCATATGAGGGAGATATGCCTTCCGGAAGTTGGACTATTGGACTGAGGAAAGTTTTATCCGGGTTTTAGGAAGGGTAAAGTAGTTTTTTCACCCTAATATTTCGTAATCCATTTTAAGGGTTTATTAGGGGTAAAACCAAGCCTTAATTCAATTTTTAGAAGATTGAATACACTTAGGGATTAGTAGATCTCTCAGTGCTGGGTTCTTCTACCCAAACACCAATTTGATTCAATTCAGCATGTTTGGTGTAGATTGAATGATGAACATTGAAGTTCTTGATGAAAAATCATGGAATTCTTAATAGTTAAGTTCTATTATAACTTTAGTAATTTTGGTTTGTGTTTTCGGGCTATTTTACAAGTCTAAACTATTTGGTATGGAAAATATTAGTGATCCTAAGTGTTAGGGAAAGATCCATGGATGTTTAGGAGGTTTAGAGTTTATATCAGAGAAGAAAAGTCTGAAATCCTATTTGATAGGCCCTGCGGTGTTGCCCCAACCATAGCCCTTTAGGACACACTTTGTCCGTCATGTTGTGGTGCACTTTGCCAGCCTAAGCGCCTGAAGTCAGTGTTTGTCCAAGTCATATCCGGGTTTACCCGTGGAAGTAACCAACGTGGTCGTCCTTTCTTTGAGGACTAAGACTAGCCTCTTAGTTTACATCATTACATTCATAGGTCAAACTTAGAAGAAAATTTAAAACTTTTCATTACTTCTAATTGGAGGTTTACATAGACTTCCACACACACACACACACACACACACACACACATATATATATATATACATACATATATATATATATCGAGTATATGTAGACCCTTCATATATGATGGTTACATAGCTTTCTACTCTAATTGCGCATAAATATATATATATAAGATAGAACATCATCTTCAAAGATTATCTCATCTCATAACTATCTAACACGATTAGTAATTTGGGAATTGACCATGCATCAATGTAAAGAGAGCCACATATAGGATTTATACAATCCGTACTCAACTAAAAAGAGATTAGAGATAAGACTATTAAAACTAAAATAACATCATAAGCTTGTATTGGCATTGCGCTCGAAAAGTGAGGACCTACCCACTTGGATGAATGAGAAACCCAATCCTTCTTAAAGTCTCCTTAAAAAATACTTCAACGACCAAAACCTAAAATGTTGGGGAAAAGGAAGAAAGGGGGTTAGTAAGCCACTTGTACTAAGTATGAGACCATATGCATACATACTTTGAAATCATGCTAAGAAAAAGGGACATTTTATCAAAAGATGCTACTTTATTCTTTGAAAAGCCTTATGCTTCATCAAGGAAATCATACAAATAAAGTATAACCCTATCATAAATTAATTACATCACAAGCATGGATAATAGTTCATCGTATCATAAAAAAGCAAGACTGCTACTCATGAATCCTCATAAAGCCAACAAAAGCAATAACCAAGCAAAGCCCCATAAACTTACTTAATCAAGTGACCCAACAAGAATCATGACTATTATTCAACTTCACATAACATAACCTTTTAAGGATATACAACATCATACTTTTAAAAACATAGACCAATTACATGTCCATAAGAGTACCAGTCACCATATAGTATCATTTATGCATAAAGTCATCATACTATCATCTTTTGCACTTACTATCATATACATACATAATATCAATCTTCTAATGCATCCACCAAGGAAAACTATTGCAAGGCATAGGTAGAGTCCCATACCCCTACCTAGGCTAAGTCAAACCTCTCAAGTCACCTCAGTTAGTTTATCCTTCATTGGTTCATTTTAATTTAGGGAATACTTGCCTTAACCGACATAGACCACAACAGCTAAGTGTGGAATCCGGTGTTATAAAAATCTTATACCGATGGAAGGTGGTCTACCGGCCAAAGAAAAACCCACAAAAATGTAGCTTTCTAGGTGGATCCACTAGCTAGTATTTATATGGGGGCAACATAGTTTAAGAACTAAGAGATATATTAGTCCCTGTACATACCACTTGGCGATTGGGGCCTCCTATGATGGGAATCCATTGTATGAGTATCCCTCTTTGGGGATTCAACACCACATGTAGAACTATAGGGTGAATCTTCCTCTATGGGAAGTCATCGACTCCCTTTGTAAGGTTCACTCTCTGCTAAGCTAAGACCCTTTATTGAAATGTCTTTAATATCTTTATTAATCATCATGGCTTATTGTAGGTCATAGGGTGTATCTATTGTATAATCATCATCATGAATATCTCAATAAAAATTGCGTGAGTATAAATCCTTTCATTACAATTCAGATAGGTGAGGTTAGCACATTAACATCTTCATATCATAATAAGTCACATTGCTAAATCACTCACCCTACTTATATCATTTACATCTTAAGCCAACACCTCACAATCATATCAAGACATTTCAATTCAATATAATACCATCATATCAATCCTAATATAAGGCATACTCCAATACAACATCATGACTTAATCACAATTTAAAGTAAAGGATAGAGATCATAAGACTTACCAAGTCTCCTTCATTGTTCATCATCAAGTACTTACCATAAACCCTCATTTCAACCCAATTTGGGTGTACATCATCATAAGTCAATAAAAAACATGATAAAAAGGCTAGAAGAATCACTACATCACAATTCAATACTAGATCATAGCTTAAGACAAGATACTTAGGTCAATTCACAACTTTATAATCTAGATCATCTTCTCAAGAAATGGTATAATAGACTAGAATAACCATAATTTGTTCATGATTTATATAACAACATAATCTAATTTTTATACAACCAATAACAAGGTTAATTGAAACAAGTACAACCTAATTAATATCAAGATCAAACCTAGGGTTAAGGGTCATCTTTTACAAACTAAACCAAACCATCAAGATATATCATAATCAAGTTAGAATACATGTTAATCAATTAATATTGTCCAATATAAAATATAAAAAACCCAATCCATAAAATAATTTTCCAGATTAAGAAAGACCCACATGAAAACCCAACTTTTGAAAATACTTTGAGGAACCCTTTGAGGAAAGAGGTCCCAAAGGTGAATTATATCCCATACCTCAATTTTTGATGAAGAAGTTATAGTGAAATTGTCCCTTTACAGACCCCAATTCCCGCCCCTAGATTGTTTTCAATGGTGTCTTCCAATAGAGAGAGAAAGAAGAGAGAAGGAAGAGAGTTTTGTTTTGAAAGTTGTAATTAGACTAATGGGGTTGGGGTCTTTATATGGGGGGTTAATCAAGTTAATTAATTTTCCCTTAATCCCTAACTAACCACCAAACCCCTTAATTAATCATTTTAAACTAAGTTAAAACGTGCAGCAAAAATAGGCTACTCATAGACGGAACCTTGTCGATGCCTTGTGGCTCAATCGACGGACCACCCCCCTTCCATTTTGCACATCTGTCGATGTGTTCAGAGAGTGTGAAAATGAGTCCCTTAAATGAATTGGCTAAGTATTGATCGATGGTTGACACTGACACCTCGTCGATCAACACAAGCCCCGTCTGTGCCCTTTTGTGGGTGCACACTGCCTAGGCAGTGTTGACTCCACTTACAAGGGTCCTTCTTAATGGACCTTTGTTGGTCCTTGGGGATTCATACCCATAAATTTCAACCATGAATCGAATTAAACACATTTTATACACCGTTCCACCAATTTTCATCTTTTTTGACTTTTAAAAGCTAGTCAAATTGGCTAAGGCACGCTAATACCTCCTACAACTAGTTTACGAACGGCATGGACGTTCTTGGACGTTTTCATTTCTAGACCTCTTAAATGACTTATAATCATTAAAATAGACCTTAAAATAGTATCTAGACCTTATGACACTCATGTTAGTCTCTAGAACACGTCTTAGATTTTCGATGTGTTACATCATCCCCTACTTAGGAACATTCATCCATGAATGACACAAAATCTCTTGAAGGAAGGAATAGACTCAAGACTAGCAGCCCAACCAACAACAATACATAACAACATCAACCATATATCTTACACAAGGTAATTCAAAATTTCAATTACCACACAAAAGGCTCAACATTACATTATTAGGAATATCCTTCTCACAACAACAAGAGCTCAATTTAGCATTTATGAGTCAATCATATCAAATTTCAACTTACAAACGTGTTACGCATCATTTCATAAAGAATCACCATATCAAAATGCACAAGACAACTCAAACAAGCAAAAGAGAAAATTTTCAAATTCAAATGCACAACTTCACTATAAATCACTGTAAAGCTATTTTAAAACACACATCTTGCAAGACTTTGCTAAATTCAAAACAAATTAAATTTTTTGTCATTATTTTCATTAATAGTATGAACTACTAATCTTAGTTATCAAATAGATGAGGGTAATGGGACTTTATGTCCGACTCAGCCTCCCATGTTGCACCCTCAACTAGGTGATTCTTCCATAACACCTTTACAGAAGCCACCTCTTTATTCCTTAACTTCTTGACTTGCCTATTAAGAATTTTAACCGTAAATTCCTCATAATAGAGGTTACCCATCATACTAAGACCCTCAATAGGATAAATAGACTTGGGATCACTGATACACTTCTTAAGCATGGAAACATGGAAAACCAAATGAACCGAAGCCAATTAACTAGGAAGTTTCAATTCATAGGCAACCTTACAAAAATTTTGCAAGATTTCATAGTGACCCACATAACGAGGAATCAAATTCCCTTACTTTCCAACTCTAACAACCCCTTTCATAGGCGAAATTTTTAAATTCACCTTATCACCTTCTTCAAACTCCAAATCCCTTCTCCTATAACTGGCATAAAACTTTTTCCTAATATAGGTCGTTTGCAACCGGTTCCTTATGATATGAACTTTCTCCAAAGTCTTGTAAATCAAATTGTGACCAAGAAGCGAAGGCTCCCCCATTTCAAATTGTAAGACCCCAAAAATGAATTAGGTGAAGATAGATCCTAACATTGTTGTAATGATGGTCTAAGGTACTAAAATAGTTTATAATGTGGTTTTGAGGCATTATTTAAGAGTTCAGGTGCATTGGAAGTCAAAAGTTAAGGGACAACCAAGACGTTCGATGACTAAGTGACCTATGTACCTCACAGGTGGTTTTGTGTATTTATGTGTGATTAATAAGGTTTTAAGGTCCTTAAATGAGTCATTATAGTGTATATAGGAAGTGTGTCAAGTTTCGTGAAGTTTTGAGGTAAAACGTTCTAGAACGTTCATGACGTTCGAAAGTTTGCCTTGAAACAACTTTATGTGTCTATGTATGTTTCGTTGAGTTTTACGTGTTCTTTTTTTATGAAACTCATGTGGTAGGTTATAAACTTGAATGCAAACATATTTGGGTTAGAAACGTCTAGGTAAGACTCAAAGTAGCACCCACAAGGGGACCTAATGGAGGACCCCAACTTGGAGCTCAATACTGCCAGACAATGCCAAATGACAACAAAAACGACGAGCAGTCGACCACGCGATGGCCCATAGATGGGTGGCATCGATGGAGCCTAAAAGATTGAAGGTTTAGTAGAAGCAGGATAAAACCACGATACCCCATCGATGGGGTGTGGTCTCACCCAAGGACCATAGACTGTGGGGCGTCGATGGTGTTGTGAACTTCCTGTCAATTTTCTATTAAAGCTTGGGGTTTTGGTAAAATTCAGCCCAAGTCATATAAAATAAGAGGATGGTTGTTTTGAGTGTTTATGGGTATTTTTAGAGTATATAAGTGATTAGACTCTCATTATAGCCCCAACACCAAAATCAAAACACATTCCCTCCCAAAGTTTCTTTAAAAGCCTCCATAAGATTTTAAGGTTAAGATGGAGCTTGAAGATGGTTCTTCAATGGAGTTTGTTCTTCAGTTATCATTGGATTGTTCTAATAATGTATGGGATTTCTTCATCTATGTATTTATATCACCTTAGAGACAATTTCAAAGATGATTTTCAAAGATTTCAAAAAGATGAAAAGTCCAATTTCTACTCTAAGTCTTGGGTTCTTGCATGAAATGCTTTCAAACGTTAAGATATGATGTTATTGATTTTTAATTGATATTTTCTAATAAATTTCTCCATCAACCCTTGACATTCACAAATCTCTCAATTTGACAAAAATATGTGTTACGTGATCATGCTTTGATATTGATGAATTCATTGGTAGATCGTTATGGTCTTTTGAATCATGTATAGATTATGGTTAATTGGTTTATAGGCTTTTTAAATTTGATCAATTGTATATTATACATTTATAGATCTACTGAATTTTAAGCTTATTGAATTGATATTGACTTGAGGTTTATAAATTTTAATGTAGTTTCACATAGGCTTATGATTAATGTAATGATAATAGTAAAGTGAATCTAGGTTGCATTAGATTGATGAATATGTAGTAATTTGACCTAGTTCATGCATATAGTTTTAATTATATTGGAATGTTGGTTATGTCCATGGGTAAGGGCCTTGTGATATCGAATTTGGTGATTTGGCATTGGTTTGAGGTATTGAGGACGGAGTGGTGGTAAGATTATTGTATGTTAATTATGTTGTGATTGGTACGGTTCACTTATGGTGGCGGTGCTATGTGAATTGATGTGGCCTTTCCGGTGTTACTTTATGAAATATGATGATCATGGGGTACCGGGAGTTACTTTAGTTTTGGTAAAGATGGGCACAAAATGATAGATTGTCCTATGATTGCTTCTAGAGTAAAAGAGGGTAAGCAAGTTGCTCCTAGTGTTCCAAAAGATGATGCTTCAACGAAGAGGAGTTTCTATGCACTCCTTTCTAGAGTGGAGAATCCGGATGAGAAGGAGAGTGATGATGATGTTGGTAAGTTCTCTTTCTTTTTTTAAGATATGAGTTCCTTCTAAGTGGGGGAGTATGGTTTGTAGAAAGGATAGAAGTCCTTGAAATTGTTGTATGTGCATGATGTTTGGGAGTTTGGTTGAAATAGAATTTCATTATCTTCTTGCACTGTGTGTTTTATGAAGCCATGATTATGTTTTAAGATGTGTTTATATGATGTTCTTTTGCATAATAGCATGTTTATATAATGAATTGCTTAAAATGTGGATTTTTGAAAAATTGCTTTAAAAGAAATTCACTGTTTCTCTAGAAATTGCATGCTGCCATATTTTTTGAGAAAATGACTAATTGATTCATTTGCCTAAAAATATTGTAATGTGGTTAGAACTAATGTATATGAGTATGTTATTGAGTATAGAATGAGTTTTTACTATATGAAATGAAAAATGTGAGTTTTATAGCATAATGAGTTATAGAATTGCTTTCTAGTTTCTTGTTGTGTTGTGAATCTCTTGACTATGTGAAGTTGATGTTTTCTTCTTGGTTATATGTTGTATAGAATGGATATTAGCTTCTACTTGAGTCTCCAATCTTTGAAGTGTTCGGACAGTGGAAAGTGTCATTCCAGGACGAATGTTGTCCAAGTGGGGAAGATTGTAAGACCCCGAAGATGACCTAGGTTAAATAGAGCCTAACATGTTGGTATTGATTTTATAAGGTCATCAATATGTCTAATATATGGTATATAGGCAGTAGATAAAGTATTAGATTTGTTGGAAGTCAAAAGTCAAGGAACGACTAAGACATTTAATGACTAAGTCACCTAAATATCTAAAATATGATTCTATATGTTTATTTTCTTTTGATGGTGTTTTGAGGTTCTTAATTTATTTAATATAGAATTTATATACAGTGATTAATGTTTCATGAAGTTTGGAAGTCAAACGACCAAGAACTTCCAAGGCGTTCGAAAGATATGCCTTGAGTCGACCTTGTACGTCTAGACGAGTTTCGTCGAGTTTTACTTGTTCGTTTTAGATAAAATTCATGTGAGAGGTGTTAAATTTATAGACGATCATATTTTTGTTGAAAACTTCCAGGAAATTATTCCCAAGGACCACCAAAGGGTCCTTGAGGAAGGACCCAAAATCAGTGTGTAGGCTGTCCAAGGCAGACCCTGGCGACGGAGCAGTCAACGGCCAGTCGTGGCTGTGATGCCCCGTCAAAGGGTCCCGTCGTGAGGGACTTAGAATTTTGTGAAGAATGGAGGCTTGTACAGACACTATAGACACCGACAGAGGCCTGTGACGGCCCATCGAGCTGGTGACGCCCCGTCAAGGGCAAATCGTCGCGCGACCTGTTCTCCTGTGCAGGTGTGCTGCCAAGTCAAGGAGTGAATTGTAAATTCACTACACTTCTAAATTATGTCATGGACTGTTATTTAAGGGTTGTTTGGGTATTTAATTAAGTATATAAAGGTTAATCACATGGAAGACTTCATTCTTAAAAAATCATAAACCCAAAACACTTGCAAAATATCCAAAAACCTCCATTCAAGTCCAACATGAAGAGGCAGATTGGTGAGGGGGTTTTGTGCGGAAATTATTCATCAAAGTTAATAATTAGCATCCATGAGATATGACTTTTGATCCTTGAAACTCGTTTCATCAAGGAGCCCAATTCTCAACATGCTTTTCAAAGTTTTATAAAGTGAATTGTCCAATTTCATGATTCTACTTTGGATTCTTGCATAAATGATTTCTAAACATTGAATTATGATGTAATTGATATTGTATTGATGGTTTAAATCTAAATTACCAATGAACCCATGAATTTCAATGAACCCTAGTGTTTGACTATAATGTGGGTTACTCTATATTAAGTTCATATTGTTGCATTGGTATGTAGTGTCTTATGGGATCTCTAATGATATAAGAATTGTATTCAATTTTTATCTAATTGATCCTATATTGTTAAACCTATATTGAATTTATAGTGATTTCATTGGATTTTATGATTATTGCTTGAATTGTTGATTATGCCCATGGGTAAGGGCCTTGTGATGTTGAATAGGACGATTTAGCATTGAATTGAAGTGTGAATAAGGGAATGAAGGTATGCTTCCAGTATTTATTTAATTTGATATTGATTATACTTCGATTCCATTGTGATTGGTATGGTCCACTTATGTTGGTGGTGTTATATGTTTTACTTGCAATTGACGTGGCCTTGTCTGCGTTCTTTATGCAATATGATGAGCATGGCCTTATTAGCAACTATTTGAAGTTATGTGGCTATTTGTATAGTTGGATTAAGTGAAACATGATGTTATCAATCTACATGTGAAGTTATATAGTCATATGTGTGTTCTTCTACTTATGTTTTCTTAAGTGATCATGTTAGACTATGACTTCGACATTATGATTATAGTGTTAGGTGAAGTCTTGCTTATTCCTAATTGACTTTATGAGTCTATGTGGAGTATATTAATGATGTTATGATGGAATATATGATGACTTGAAGATTTTAGGTTTGTTTAGAGGTGTTTCTAGAATGGCTTGTATTATGTGCTAAAAGTGAAGTATGTGATGTCTTTTCATAGTTGACTTGTAGCTCTTGCTTTATATGTATATGATTATGGATATGTGATGTTTTGATTTAGGGTGTTAGAGCTCTTAGTCTTGAATATATGAATTACATATGACTTTAAATGATGATATGAGAGTCTATTATGTGAAAACCTTGACTTGAGGGTAAGGTTAAGAATTATTGAACAGTAAGCCGTAATGGTATCCTTCAAAGTAAAGGAATGATGGACTTAAGGTTAGTTGGCTGGAACGGCATCATATTAATCCTTAGGAAAGTCATCATGAGCTTCTTGTCGCCATTGTGAGGTATCTCTAGTGGACCTTCCTTGGTAGGGTAAGTGTGATTGGGTTATGAACTTGTTATGGAACCCTTTTATGTGAACCTAATGTATGAATTATTCAATGAGAACGAAGGCTAGAACCAAGTGAGTATGGTAGGGAAAGTAGTTCTAGTTAAATATGAGACTAGAATACGAAGTATGCCCTTCATATCCCTTAACCATGTGCCTACATAGGATGTGTTTATGTTCTACCATTGGCAAGTAGAACAACCTCACCTGAGTAGGATAGATCTCCGGATTCCATGTCTTTCTACCATGGTCTATGTCGTATATTTCCTATTCTCTTCATATGCAATACCTATTACCATTTGAGAAGTTTATGGATTTTAGGTGGTGGTATGGGACGCTATATAGACATTGCATAATAGACTTTGAATATGTTATGTGGGGTCCCTAGGTCTTGTCCATGACCATTATTTGAATGTCCTTTATGTGATTAAATCTTAATGAACTAATAAACTAATGACTTATGTTAAGGAGTATATAAATAAATGAGTACCTAATCTAAAGTGACTTAAGGATTCCTTAACTAAAGTGTGAAGAGGGCATAAGGGATGATCTTTTCATGTCTTATCTTTAAAATTCTTGAGGATGACTTTAGTTAGGGAAGTTTGTTGATTTTGTGGCCATGATCTAATCCTTAGGTAGTCTTAAGGAGTATTTAGGTAATCTCGAAGTGGTCACTATGGATGTTATCTTCTTGATTTACTTAAGTGTGTCTTTTGATAGCCTTTAGCAAGAGAATGTCATATCATCTATGTGTTGGTGACTTAGTGATAGTGATTCTATCTTAGGGAGTCTATAGGATCTCTTAAGTGTGTGTGTAAGGGATTGTATGGGCGGTTGTTTCATAACTCACTCAAGTGAGACTTAGAGTTCACCTTTGGTAGAAGAATCTTACCTTGATGTTTGTGATTTCTTTGTAAGTATGTATGTAAATCATAGTAGATAATCTTAAGGGTCGTTTAGGCACATCTAGAGAGGGTGTATGGGCGGTCTCTCTTTGTGTGACTTAAGTGAGTCTTAGTATGACTTTTAGTGAGGAAATTACATGCTAGATGTATCTTATGTGTTTCTAAATGTATTTATGATGTTATTATGGTTAAATATGTATTTTTAAATGAAAAGATGCATATTTCAAATAAAGTTCATTTTCATGATTTTTATGCATAAGCCATACTTAGTACATGTGGTTTTACTAACTCCATGTTTTTATCTATCTATATAGTTCTTGGTAGGTGAGGATCTCTAAGAAGTGAAAACTTGGACTTAGAAGATCATTCAAGAGAAGTTGAAGTATGTCCTCACTTCAGTCGAGGGCATACATGTCTTTTATGTTTTCATTTTTAAGTATTGTAATAGACTAAGTATTTTTATATTCGTATTTTGAAGTTTGGGTCGTGTCCCAACTACTCTTGTGTCTGAACATGATAAGATTGAGAGTTAGTATTTCCTATTACTTTTATATGAATGAGATTTTGAAGACTATATTATGTTTTGTGAAAAGTTTTAATTCCGCGATACTTTTCACTGTGTATATGCAATGAATGATATGAAAGGGCTTGTCTTAGACCTCCGAGAGGTCGAAGATGCCGTGCCACAATCCGAGATTGTGCCATAACTTCTAGGGTGTGGTTTCGAATTGTGACACTGGATCATGGTGATACCTTATATTTTGTTCATTTTCGGCTTCCTATGGAGATTTGTGAGGTAGTTGTTTGTCTTCTCAGTGAACCTTCTTACTTATATTATGATTTTATTTTACTTGAAAGACAATGTCATTTGAGACTTGCATGTTTTATATCATTCTAGTATTTGTATTAGAGTCTTGCACACGTGACAACGATTTGTTGGGGGTATTTTTATGTTTATTGTAAATTTTATGCATATAGTCGTAATTGTTGAGTTTTAAGGTGATTTATATTTGTAGGATAACATGAGTGCCATAACGTCCATTTTTGGGTCGTGACATGTATTGTGCAAAATGATAAATGATACATATATACATTCCTTCAATTTATATTTTATAGTTTTTCATCGGTGTTGAATATCCACATTAAAGTTTTATTAATTTGAATTCGCGCCAAGTAGTACCTCGCTCGGACTATAGCGCTTTTTCTATACATTCTCCCAACAAATTATCTTTATATCAAGTCAATTGGATTTGAACAAAAATAACTCAGAATTATTAGAAAAATAATTGTAGAGCTTTCTTTTTGAGATATCAATTTTATAGTTTAAACATTTGGATGAATTATTTTTTTTTCAAATTTAATATAATTAACTTTATTTTCTTTTCAACATAATCTACCTGTTCATATTATAGCTTCTATTTCACCTCAAAAAACTAGTATCAAGTACCTAAAGAGTGTCACTGCTGATTTATTTTGGGGAAGTGATAAAGAAAAGAAAAAATATCATTGGGCGTCATGGGAAACACTTAGATATCCTACTGATGAAGGAGGAATATGGGTGAGGTTACTACAAGATATTTGTACATCTTTGCAATATAAACAATGGTGGACATTTAGAACTAAACAATCACTTTGGAGCAATTTTTAAAGGCAAAATATTGTCAAAGAGCTAATCTGGTGGCTACGAAATGGGATACTGGGCAATCTTTAGTATGGAAGTATCTTAGTAAGAAAAGACAGAATGTGGAATCTCATATCAAATGGACTATTCATCCGGAATCTTGTAATTTTGGTTGGATAATTGGCTTGGAGATGGTTCTTTATCTTAATACTCTGACAATATTCCCAGCCTTAACAATATCCAAGTAAATTAGCTTATTGAACAAGGGAAACGGAAAGAATGGGAGGTTCGATAACATGCACCACCATTATTGGTTTCTCTTATTCTCCACAATCCTATTAACTACAAAGAAGATATTCCAGATTCACTTACATGGACACCAGCTGAAATGGAAAATTCTCTATATTCACTACATGGACATCTATTAGGAAGAAGCATACTAAGGATCATATTAATACATTTATTTGGCAAAAGTGTTTACCATTCAAAGTCTCTTTTCTTATTTTGAGATATTTGAGAGGTAAATTACCAACTAATGAAAAGTTAACCATGTTTGGCAAGGAACCTAGTGCTTGTTACTGCTATCATATAGCAGGAAGAGATGAGGTAGATCGTATTTTGGTGACTGGTAATTTTGCAAAATATATATGGAAGAATTATGAATCTATGGTTGGCTTAGATAAATATAATTCTAACTTGAGAGGTTTACTGATGCAGTGGAGGATTTTACTATATCACAATGAGGTACAAAAACTTACTTTTCAAATTTTACCTAACTATGTTTGCTGGAATTTGTGGGAAAACAGGTGTGAAGTCAAATATGGTGGTAAAATATCCAGTGTGAGAAGTGTATAGTATCTCATATTTAGGACATTATAAATGTACTCATCATAAATTTCCCTACTATATAATGGACTACTAACAGGGACAGATTGTTCAACGTGATTAATCAATTTCATCAACAGCTAAAAGTATGTCGAGTGCAATGGGAAAAGCTTGCATTAGTTCTATTGAAGATGAATATTGATTGATGTGCCTTACAAAATCCAGGTAAAATAAGTGGGGGTGGAATTCTAAGGAATGATCGAGGGAACATTATTTATGCTTCTTTAATTTCTCTTTGTTTTGCTAATAATAATGTTGCAAAGATTAAGGTAGCAATGTGTCACGACCCAGATTCTGGAATTTGAATCGCGACCGGCGTCGTTAACCTCTCAGAGGTCGCAGACAAGCCTCTTTTAGCTTTCAACACATTCATATAGTTAAATTTGCAGAAAATTTAAAACTTTTAAAACATAATGAAGTATAAATATACTTCTTATGTTTTCTACATAGATTTATATTCTACTATGCTCAAATTAAAACAACCATATGCAATTGATAAATCAATTCAAATCAAAAAATCAATATATAATATAATAGTTTTCCAATTCAGCCTTAGTACAAAGCTTCAAAAAAATAACATCTGAAAAAGAAATGCTAGGGACAACATCCACTAGCCATGCCTAACGTGCTAGGCTAGAAAGATAAGAGCAGCATCCTCGAACTCAAGAGGACCTACCAAAGTCTGGACATCGCTAAATCCAAACAGCTTCGATGAGTCTTCAACCTTCTCCCTAACCTGACCTAAAAAGATAATAATAGCATAGAGTTAGTACACACTTGTACTAAGTATGGGTGTATTCACACATACACATAAGGACTATGCACGATCAAGGAAATCTCTTCCTATAACAACATGCCATTTCTGAAAAGTGACATCACTTGACTTTCCTAATTCGTTATTTGTGAATTGTGGTATGAATATGAAGAATTTTAATTCATTCAAATCATAAAAATCATTTTACATATGAACATAAGACCTTAGAATCAAGAACATAATTTTATAACAACTCGAGCAAAAATTTTGAAATTTGATACCCTCAACCCGAGAGCTCCTCTTTCTATACTTGGTTTATTTTTCAGTATTTTTATTCTTGTCGTTGTGTAGTTCAATGATCTACTTTAAACCTATGTTTTACTTACAAGTGCAATGATTCATTGTAGTCCCGTACCTATAATGAATCAAGTAATCCAAAAGACTAAGGAAAAGATTTGGCTATCCTCACAACAAGTTATTCTTTCTATTCTTGTTAGATTGGGCGTAGAATCTTTTTAAGACAATCTTTATTGGCTAGGCCACTTATTTCATCATTTTCATATCATGGATATTAGTGGGCATTGATTTTCCATTACATTCTACTCCCCTTTATTGACATAATATACGAAGTCATTATAAGCCAATTTTATTTGGCTATGCCCATTTTCATGATAAAAGAAGTTATTATTGGCTATAATCAATATTTGCTGAAAACTTCATGCTTATCAAACACTGATGATTAATATTCTTAGGCTTTTACTTTCTTATCTCACTTTGAACATACATCTCTTATTCTTTCTTTCTTGCTTTCTTAAGGACATCTTTAGAATTAAGATCATGCGAGTTAACATGAAATCCAGTGTCTGTATCACACCGAAAAGGGGTGATTTACCGATCAAAGTGAACCTAGATCATGTGAGCTATCATAAAATCCAGTGTCTGCCCCACACCAAAAATGGGTTGTTCACTGGCTAAAGTGATACCAAGTTTAGTGTTCTCCCCATACCGAAAAGAGGTGGTTCATGGCTAAAGTGAACCGAATACTTTCTTTGAGAATTTAAACGACATATATCATGTGAGATAAACATGAAATACGGTGTGTTCCCCACACCTAATAGATGTGGAATCAACGGCCAAAGTGAAACAGCATCAAACCTAGCTCGCTTAGGTGGAATCCACTTGCTAGTTCCTATGCTGGCAACATAGTTCGAAGACTAGGAGACATACGGAGACTAATTATCCACCTTGGAGCTAGGCTCATCTCATTAGGCTTACATGTGTTGTCACAAGCTCATGGCTACTCTATTGGTGCTTTGCTCAACTTCTTTTTCTTTACATCTTTTAGAGTTGACTCAAACATTATGGAAGCTTGCTTCTAGTTGTAAGGTTTACTTAACTCTTTGGATAATCGGTAATACCTTTCTTCACTTGATGAAATGTTAAATTTAAACTTACATTATCATCGTGGTGTTAATAAGACTTGTCTCACGATTATTAACAACATCTTTTGTGAGTTTCTTTAACATAGTTGTCTTAGGTGTAAGTGAGACTTTTCTCACTTCCTTTAACACCCCATTCTTGTCACTTTAAAAATTTAAAGACTTTTAATTATGTTATTACTCACCTTAACTCATTTCACATCTTTTGGTAGTTTTATACGATTCTTTATAAATGTTAAAAACCTTGTTCAGTTTAGTTACTATGTTCATAGTTCATTTGGAAAGGGTATGTTGGAACTTGTCCCAATTATTGGCATACCCTTGGTTATGAATTCAAAGTTACATTAGTCGTGCTTAATTGGGTTTACATTAACCAATATCCAATCTTCCCATCATACTTTGAAAGCAATATTGTAAGCCAATTTCAATCAACTTTTTGGGAAAGACATTGTTAGACATTTTGTTGGCTTAAACTAAACTTTCACTTAAACAAATTTCATTATGTTATCACTAACCACATAAATTAATCTCATAAATTATTATAATATCACCTCAATAGGCAGTAAGTCGAATTCAATAGTAGCTAACTTCATAATCGACTTTAACACACTCCATATTCTCGAACACAATTAAGCATTACATCATTCTTTATTTCATATAACTAATACCCTAATCATATGCATCAAGTATATATATGACTCATTTGTCATTAAATAATCAAGAACCTATACTTAATGATCAGTTAGCACCACATACCAAAAACATGTTCATGAATACATCTATATACTTAAAGAATCGAAAACAAGGATAACTAGGGAGATGGACATTCAACAATATCATTGGGGAACAACCCTAGTTGCAAAATTTATGAATTCAAACGTTGGAAAAGTATCTTGGATAAAGAATTCCATGAGATAAAACTCATAGTTTATGTAGAATTGAATCTATGAAAATTACCTTGCGTGAAAAACCTTGAAGAATACCTTGAAATCGCCCAAGAAATTTTCTATTTTTCTTGCGTTTTGCTCACTGTTTGTTCACGCTTGTTTTATGTTTTAATCGTCAGTTTCTAGTTATTATTAGCTGATATTTAGTAATTTAAATTATACTAATTAACTTAATTAATAAATTAATTATCTAGTTTTACTAAAATGCCCCTCCTAGATTGACTAGAATTAGAAGAATACTTGACTTAACCGAAATCTTGAAACTGCTTAATGGTTTCGGTTTTTACCAATTAAATTATTTAATTAAGTTGATAATTAAATTAGTTAGGTGGAATATGGTAATTAATAAAGCACCCCTTAGTCGTTAGGACCATACCCAACCCTTTGGACCATCCTAGGTTAGGTACTAGGATGTTTCTTTGTTAGTTGTTTGTCTAGTGTAAGGATTTCGGTTTGACCATTTAAATTTATTAATTAATTAACGTGCTAATTTTATTAATTAGGTCACATAGGGTAATTAATAAAGTAACCTTAAGTCTTTAGGACCATAACCAACCCTTTGGACCATCCTAGGTTAGGTACTAGGATGTTTCGTGAATTACTTACTAGGTTAGTGTCACCTAGTTAGGGCTTAGGTTGTCGGGTGCACTAGTTAGTTTATTTCGGTTAGTCCTAGGTTAGTTAGATAGTTTTGTAAGTTATTTAGAGCCTATATTTTGTAGGGAATCTCAGCCCCACATGGATTTACCCCCACATGTGTGCCTGCCCCCTAACTACCCTAACAGAATTCGGTTAGGGTGGCCCCCTCCCTTAGCCGTTTCTTAACATGTGCTTGCACATGTGTTTCTTGTACTTTACTAACTAACTATTCTTGATGTTTCATTTGTAATGTTTAATTATTGTCCCAAGGATCCTCACTATGTCCTTTGGCACTACTTAATCTACACGCCCATTTTAATTGGCTATGTGCTATGGTGCCTAGGCTTGACACTTGGATGCCTTGCACCTAATGTGCAAATACTAGAAAATATATGTTTTTAGCTTACGGTCTTCATTGAATGTACATTTCTTTGACAATTTTGTTAATACATAGGAAATTACCTAACACCCTTAAAGCCAATATTTTCTAATATGTCAAATATTACTCAATATTGGGCATTGGGATGCCTATATACCCCCAATACCTATTGTTAAAACTTAATAGGCTCTTCACTAGATGAGTACATTTTATGGAATGTTACATTATCTCCCCTTCCCCCCTTAGTAACATTCGTCCCCGAATGACACTACATATCATTTTAAATTAAAGAGGGTAATTTTGAAACATATTAACATACTTGAAACTTTACTCTTTGTGAATTTTTGATTCACACTTACTCCGAATGATGCATATTACTCAAGATTATCTGAATCTTTATATTTGAGATTGAGGAACTTCCTTCTCAATCACACTTAACTTAATTCACATCAGAACTCATGCAACTCAAAAATCATGTCTACACTATACAAAAATAGCAACATGAATGCAAGCATGAACTCATTTTAACTCATATAGTGCAAGTGTACGACATACAAACTTAGAACCCCAAAACCGCCTAAGGCACTAAGATTTAGAGTCTCATTAACGAAATCGTACTAAGGAAGAGTATATCTACCCTCAAGAACTGAATAAGTGAGGGTAACGCTCATATCGGTCTCGGCCTCCCATGTTGCTCCTTCAACAAGGTGGTTCCTCCATAACACCTTTCGCGGTGGCAACCTCCTTGTTCCACAGCCGCTTCACTTGGCAATATAAAATTTTAACAAAAACCTCTTCATAAGAAAGGTTCTCATCGGCTCCTAACCCTTTAGATAATATCTTTTTGTCTTTAAGATTGCAACTATTTGGCTTGTTGGATTTGAACCATGCCCTTCCCATTTCAACTCTAACTCATTAGGAAATTGAAACCTTACTACCCTGTTTCGACAATGTCTGGTAGCATAACCTTTATGGATCAAATCCATATCTAAGCCACATCCTTGAGCTAGTATGCAGCCAACTCTACCTTCTCCTCTTCATTAGCACCCATAGAAGGCATTAGAACCTACCATGCACTCTCCTTCATGCAATTGTCCACACTTACCGTACACTCAAGCAACTAGGGCTTGAGGAGGAGCTTGGTTTCCCCCAACAGCTGCTTCTCCAACTCTACTACCTGCGTTTCTGTTCACGCACACATAAGAATGAAATTAGATTCTAGAATGACAAAAAATGTCAAAGATCTAGACAACACGAAAAAAAGTAGAAGAAGGGAAAATTCCTAACATCGTATAGTCTCTAAGTCATGATTGTGCTGCACTTCACAATCATCAGTTAGAAACTACGTAATGTAGTTGTTTTGAGATTTAGTTCCTAGGTAATTTAACCTCATGATCTAATACCAAGTTTGTCACGACCCGGATTCTGGAATCTAAATCACGACCGGCGTCGTTAACCTCTCAGTTGTAGCAGACAAACCTCTTCTTAGCTTTCAGCATATTCATATGGTTAAATTTGTGGAAAACTTAAAACATTTAAACATGATCAAGTATACATATACTTCTTATATTTTCTACATAGATTAATATACTACTAAGCTCAAATTAAAACAACCATCTACAATAGATGAATAAATAAAAATCAAAATATCAATATATAGTATAAAAGTTTGCAAAAATGGCATTAATACAAAGCTTCGAATAAATAACATATGAAACGCTAGGGAAAACATCCACTACCTATGTCTAAAGTGCTAGGCTAGAAATATAAAAGTAGCATCCTCGAACTGAAGAGGACCTACCAAAGTCTGGAGATCGCTAAATCTAAACAGCTTCGATGAGTCTTCAACCTTCTCTCTGACCTGTGCCTAAAATGAAAATAATAGTATAGGGTTAGCACACACTTGTACTAAGTATGGGAGTATGCACATATACACACAAGGACTACACATGATCAAGGAAAGCTCTTCCTATAACAACATGCTATTTCTGGAAAGTGACATCACTTGACTTTCCTAATTCGTTATTTGTGAATTGTGGTATGAATATGACAAATTTTAATTCATTCAAATCACAAAACTCATTTTATATATGAACACAAGACCTTAGAATCATGAACATAATTTTAAAACAACTCAATCGAAAATTTTGAAATTTTATACCCAAAACCCGAGAGCTCCTCTTTCTGTACTTAGTTTATTTTTCAGTCTTTCTCTTCTTCTTGTTGTGTAGTTCAATTATCTCCTTTAAACCTATGTTTTAATTACAAATGCAATGATTCATTGTATTCCCATACCTACAATGAATCAATTATGTAATCCAAAAGACTAAGAAATTGATTTGGCTATCCTTACAACAAGTTATTCATTCCATTTTTGTCAGATTGGGCATAGAATCTTTACAAGCCAACTTTTATTGGATAGGCCACTTATTTCATCATTTTCATATTATAGAGATTATGGGTAATTGATTTTCCATTACATTTTACTCTCCTTTATTTTCATAATATAAGAACTCATTATAAGCCAATTTTATTTGGTTATGCCCATTTTCATGATAAAAGAAGTCATTATTGGCTATGTCCATTATTTACTGAAAACTTCATTCTTATCAAACACTGACGAGTGATATTCTTAGGATCTTACTTTATTAGATCACTTTGAACATATATCTCTGCTTCTTTCTTGCTTGCTTTCTTAAAGACATCTTTAGAATTAAGATCATGAGAGCTAACATAAAATCTAGTGTTTGCCCCGCACCAAAAAGGGGTGATTTACCGATCAAAGTTAATCTAGATCATGTGATATTACATGAAATCCATTATCTTTCCTACACCGAAAAGGGGCAGTTTACCAGCTAAAGTGAAACCAAGTCCCACACTGAAAAGAGGTGGTTCATGGATAAAGTGAACCAAATACTTCCTTTGAGCATTTAACCAACATAGACCATGTGATATAAACATTAAATATGGTGTCTTCACCACACCGAATAGAGGTGGAATCACTGGCCAAAATGAAATAGCATCATACCTAGCTCGCTTAGGTGGAATCCACTAGCTAGTTCCTATGCTGGCAACATAGTTCAAAGAGTACGAGACATACGGAGACTACTTATCCACCTTGGTCATTAGGCTTACATGTGCTTGCACAATCTCATTACTAATCTATAGGTGCATTGCTCAACTTCTTTTTCTTTATATCATTTAGAGTTTACTCAAACTTTATGGAAGCTTGATTCTAGTTGTGAGGTTTACATAACTATTGGGATAACCCCTCATCCCTTTATTTACTAGATGAAATGTTAAATTTAACTTTACATTATCATCTTGGTGTTAATGAGACTTGTCTCACGATTATAAACACCATCTTTTCTGAGCATCTTTAACATAATTGTATTAGGTGTAAGTGAGACTTTTCTCACTTCCTTTAACACCCCATTCTTTCACAATTTAAAGACTTTTAATTATGTTAGTACTCAACTTAACTCATATCATGTCTATTAGTATCTTTATACCATTCTTTATAAACATTAAGAACTTGTTCAATGTAGTTACTATGTTCATAGTTCATTTGGAAAGGGTATGTTGGAACTTGGCCTAATGATTGGCATATCCTTTGTTATGAATTCAAAGTTACATTAGTCATGCTTAATTGGATTTACATTAACCAATATCCAATCTTCCCATCATACTTTGAAAGAAATATTGTAAGCCAATTTCAATCAACTTTTTGGGCAAGATATTTTTAGCCATTTCATTGGCATAATCTAAACATTCACTTAATTAATTTTCATTATGTTATCATTAACCACACCAATTGATCCCATAAATGTATTATAATGATCCCTCAATAGGCAGTAAGTCAAATTCAACAGTAGCTAACTTCATAATCGACTTTTAACACACTTCATATTCTCGAACACAATTAAGTATTACATCATTCTTTATTTCATATAACTATTATTCTAATTATATGAATGAAGTATATATATGCCTCATTATTCATTAAGTAATTAAGAACCTATACTTAATGATCAGTTAGCACCACATACCAACAACATTTTCAAGGTTACATCTATATACTTAATGAATCGAAAACAAGGATAACTAGGGAGATGGACGTTCAATAATATTATTGGGGAGCAACCCTAGTTTTGAAATTCATGAATTCAAACGTTTGAAAAGTATCTTGGAGTAATAATTCCATGAGGTAAAACCCATACCTTATGTACGATTGTTTCTACGAAGATCACCTAGCATGAAAACCTTAAATAATACCTTGAAATCGCCTAAGAAATTTTCTGTTTTTCTTGCGTTTTGCTCAGTGTTTTTCTCACTCTTGTTTTCTGTTATAGGCGTGCGTTCTAGGTCTTAGGAACTGACATTTTAGTTATTTAACTTACAATAATTAACTTAATTAATAAATCAATTAGAGAATTTACTAAAGTGCCCCTCCAAGATTGACTAGAATTAGAAGAACAATTCACTTAACTTAAATCTGGAAATTTCTTATTGGTTTCGGTTTTGACCATTTAAATTAATTAGTTAAGTTTCTAATTCAATTAATTAGGTGACCTAAAGTAATTACTAAATCACCCCTAAGTCTTTAGGACCATAACCAACCGTTTGGACCATCTTAGGTTAGGTATTAGGATGTTTGTTAGTTAGCTGCTTGTCTAGTGTAAGGATTTTGGTTTGACTATTAAAATTAATTAATAAATTTGCTAATTTAATTAATTAGGTGACCTAGGGTAATTACTAAAGTACCCTTAAGTCTTTATAACCATAACCAACCTTTTGGACCATCCTAGGTTAGGTACTAGGATGTTTCTTGAATTATTTACTAGGTTAGTGTCACCCGGTTAGGTCTTGGTTGTCGGTTGCACTAAATTGTTTATTTTTGTTAGTCCTATGTTATTTATATATTTATCTAAGTTAGTTGATCCTATATTTGGTTAGGAAGCTCAGACCCACATGGCTTGACCCCCACATGTGCTCCTTCCCCCCTAACTACCCTTACCGAATTCGGTTAGGGTGGTCCCCACCCTTGGCCGTTTCTTCACGTGTGGTTGCACATATGTTGCTTGTACTTTCCTAACTAACTGTTCTTGATGGTTCATTTGGAATAATTACTTGTTGTTCTAAGGATCCTCACTATGTCCTTTGGCACTCCTTAATCTACACACCGATTTTAACTGGTTATGTGTTATGGTGACTAGGCTTGACACTTGGATGCCTTGAACCTAATGTGAAAATACTAGAAAATATATGTTTTTAGCTTAAGGTCTTCATTGCAGGTACATTTTGTGGACAAGTTATTTAATACATAGATAATTGGCTAACACCCTTAAAGACAATATTTTCTAATATGCCAAATATTACTCAATATTGGGCATTGGGATGCCTATCTACCCCCAATACCTATTCTTAAAACTTAATAGTTTTTTCACTAGACGAGTACTTTTTCTGGAATGTTACACGATTCATGGGTTTGAGTGGTGTGAACAACATGGATACAAACACATTCTGCTAGAAGTGGACTCGGAGTTATTGAGCAAGTGGATCAACAAAACAAGTTGTTGTCCATGGAGAAGCAGACATGATGATCAAAAATACATGAATCTGCAGCAAACTTGAACTTTTCCAATGTCGACATGTCTATAGGGAAGCCAATTGTACTGCAGACCTGTTAGCAAAATGGAGTCATAAAAACGACATCTTACAATATTTTTACACTCCTCAACAGCTACTTGGAACTATTTGAGGAAGCTACATTTTGAAAAAAAAATGGGATGCACAATTTCAGAAAAAAAAGCTTAAAGGAATTAAGCATCTTCCCGAATATATCTACTCAATATTATTTGTTTACGATTGCATCTTAAGTCAAACATATCAGTACATGAAAACTTATTCTAATTATCTATGTCCTTATAGGTATGGATTGTTTAGTGTAAGATTAGATTTTAGTATTCTCTTTTCTAAAAGGGAGAGTCTCCCTAATTTATTGTATTTTAGAATAGTATTTGAGAATACAACCATTTTGTAAGGTTTCAATGGACTAACCTTAGTACGTAGTTCCAATTAACCCAACATAGTTGAAGGTAAGGTATAGCCCCCCTTCTTGTACATATTTTATTTTGTGAAATGATCCACAAGGTTCGTTCCAATAAAAAAATTAAAATAAAAACCAAATAACACTTCTATTAAAAAAAAGGACATAAGAAGATACACCTAAATAAAATAGGATATAGATAATTAGACAATTTTAATTATAAAATAAAAAATTAAAATATTCAAAATAACTATAAAATCATTCAAAAGCCCAACCATTGTCTTTGTGGATCTCCTCTTCTTCCATTGGAATAAAATCATTCTTGATATCAAATTCTTTACGTATTTCTTCTGGTGTTTTTCCTTTAATCCTATCAACAACTTCTTGACACATTATATCAAATATCTCCGAATCGTTAAGAAAATTAGCATCTAATATAAGAGCATGAAAAATTGAGTGGTCCACATTCACAAAAGTCTTGTCAAATCCATCCACATGTCTTTGGATATATCATCCTCTAAATGTTTCTACCACTATTCGATCACTTTGGTCATTGTTTTGCTTTGAACATTAGACAAAGAAATGACATTTACATAACAAGAAGTCAATCAATGGTGCTTTTTCGATCTGATAGCTATGGATCTTTCATGGTGGTTATTTGGTGATTTGAGAGATGACGATGAACAAAAATTGAGGATGTTGCTCCAGCAGCTATGAATCTTCTATAATGATAATTTGGTTCTTTGATTGATGGATGATGAAGAAAATTTTAGAATAGAGAAAATAGACTTTATTTTCAGTATTGAACTATGGGTTTGAGTTTTGACTGTGTGGTCTTCTTCTTCGAGACTTAATAATCTTCCGCAATCCAACATTAAGAAAATGTTGAGCGGGGGTGGAGGAATGGTGAGAGATAAAAAAAAATTTTGTTTTTAAATTAAAAACTTCTCATTTTTATATAAAAATAGATTTGACATATTTATGACATGGCATTAATATATATGATGTTGATATGACATATAATTTATGTAAGGCAGATTGAGATACACACATGGTTGGAGAAACTTAAAAGTCTTATTGTAATTGAGTTTAAAAGTTTAGATGACAAAGGATTAAGTAGATGGGTCTGAAATACAAACTCATACAAGTGGAATGGTCCATTAGACCATCTCGCCTTTTTTGAAGACATGTAAACAGAAAAGTGTAATATTTAATATGAGACGGAGGAAGTAATGTCCATCATATTATTTTTTTTTGTATGTTAATTGACCTCCCAACATAAATGTTGAACTCTTATGAGTTGGAAATGATATCTTGAGTTGCATTCTGTAAAAGGTCATGTGCTATGATGATTTTGATTGTTACTCATGGTTAATGTGTTGTTGTTGGTTGGGTTGCTAGTCTTGAGTCTATTCCTTCTTTTTAAAGAATTTTAGTGTCTTTCGTGGATGAATGTTCCTAGGGGGATAATGTAATACTTCGAAAGTCTAAATCCTAATCTAGAGCCTAGCATGAGATTCTAAGAGTTGCAACAGTGTTTATAAGTCAATTATAATGTTTTTAAGTCATTTAGGAATTTTTGGAATCAAAACGTCAATGAACGTCCATGACGTACGAAAACTAGTTCAAGAGGTACTACTGTGTGTTAACCTATTTGACTAAATTTTTGAAGTCGGAAAATGATGAAATTTTGTGGTAAGGTGTCTAACATATATTAGATTTAGTTTATAGTCGAAACGTCTAGGTACAACTACCCAAGGGCCCTTGAGGAGGACCCTTACAGTTTAGCAAAAAGCTGCCAAGAGGCAGTGTTCACCAATCCATTGAAGGCGACGAGCCGTCAGTGAATCGACGGGACGTCCATGAAGAATACTCCAAAACTGTGAAGGGGTTGTTTTGGAAAATCTTTGACCAAAACTAAGGAGGTGCAGCACGGAGGCGACACTGCCCGTCGACTGACCAACGGCCCGTCAGTCGGGGTCTCGTAGGTTAGGTCTGTGTTTGGCTGGTTATTTTAGTTTACTCAATTAAATTAATAACGGGTTTGTTAATTAGTTAGGGTTTAAGGGAGGTATAATTAAGTTAGCTAATGACTCCTATAAATACCCCAAACCTAATTAGACTAAACCCAACTCTTATAATTCCCAAACACCCAATTGCCCTTCCTTCTCTCTTCTTTCTCTCTCCCAAAGAAACCCCATTGAAGACTTATCAAAGGAGGTTCCTAGGGATTAAAAGTATCAATTTTATCCATAAAACTGCATCAATTAGTGAGGTATGCGATTCCTTTAACCTTTTGGATCTCTTTCCCCAAAGGGTTCCTTCAAGATGATTTTAAAAATATGAAATTCTAGTGGGTTTACTTCCAATACGAAATTAATCTTGTGAATTGCTGTGTTTATGATTCCTTTTGTTTATTATGAGTATATTAACATGTATTATGGTTACATTGTATGACTTCTTGATGAATTTACGTAGCTTGTGGAAGATGACATTTTCCCCTTAAACCTAGGTTGTGATATTGAATTGAAATATATAGTATCGGTACAATTGGCTTGGTTAATGTGTGAATTACTATTCTATGAGTAGATTGTGATACATTGTAATCAAATTATGCTAGTTCTTGAGTAATTGACCTAGGTTGTAAAGTAAATCATGAACTTTACCTAAGTCTCTAATTCTAGGCTATGAACTAGTGATGAATTGTTATGTAGAGATTCAATTGAATTCATTATTATGTTTGTTACTATTGTGTGATTATATTACACCCATTGTTGGCTTGAAGTGGATGGTTGATGGTAAGACCTTGATGATGGCTTATGAAGTAGATTGGGGTAAGTCTTTTGATTTCAATTCTTTACTTCAATTATGATTACTTGGGATTAAGTGATGATGTTGCATTGAAATATACCTTATATTAAAATTGATAGGGTTGGTATGTTGTTGAATTTTAATTCTTCAACTATGGCTTGTAAGTTGTTGTCTAAGATGTAAATGTTATAAGGATGGTGTAACTTACCAATATGCCTTATCATGATGTGATTCTATAATGTGCTAATCTCACATGTATGAATTATAATGAAAGGACAATACTCATGCAATTATTATTGATCTATGATGATGATTATATAAGCGATAGACCCTATGACCTACATTAACCTATGATGATTAATAAAGGCATTAAAGACATTTCAGAAGAGACTCTAGCTTAGAACTGAGTGAACTAGAGTGAGGAGTGTATCTTCCCATATAAGAGAGGTAGGATCACTAATGTAATCAGGGCATTGGAGACTATAATGCATATAGCATTAAGAGGGTTCCAACTACATCTCCTAGTCCTTGAACTATATGTCGCCTCCATAGGAATACTAGCTAATGGATCCACAATAGAAACTATGTTCATATTTTGGTACTACCTTAGCAAGTACTCCACCTTCTTTTTGTGTAGGCTTTCATTACACCGAATTCCACATTAGCTCATGTGTCTATGTCGGTTAAGGAAAGATCTTTACAAAAGGTAAAATGAAGTAATGGAATGAACTCTAACTAGTATAACCTAAGGTGTTTAGCTTATTCTAGATAGGGGTATGGGACTCTACCTATATATTGCACTAGTTATCCTTGAGGGAAGTCTTAGGAGGATATTCTTATGTATGGATATGCTTATAAAGGTAAATGCAATGTATATGATGATCTTACATGTGGATGACACTATATGATATTTGTTTCACTTATGAACGTGTGGTTGGTGTCTATTGCTAAAGTATGATTTTATGTACTCTTAATGATCTGCTATGTGAAGTTGGACATTCTTTATGGATCTTATTTTGTTTACTTGATTGTTTAAGGTTAGGGGGATTTGATTAGTCATTACACTAGTGGACTTAATGAGCGTTCATGGATAATTGTCTTGCTTTAGTTATGATGTTATGAACTCTTATACATGTTTGTTGATGTTATAACTTGATGATAGAGTTGTCTTGATTATGTGTTCAATTATGTTGATACGCATGTTGAATTGACTAGACTTAGTATTGTTGGTCTTGTGATGAACATGGTCTTGACTTAATGAATATGTACTCTTGACTTGTATTGGATCTTGAATGTGCGTAATGCTTTTCAAAGTAAACTGCATGTCTTAATGAATGTCCCTTTCTAGCATGATTTTATGTTGTGTGTGCATATGGTCCTATAAATACGTGAAGTATTTGTTATCGTGAATGATTACACTCCAGAGAAAGAGGAGCAGGTCCACAGAGAGAATGCTTGGGCTTTTAAATTATTTTATAATATTTCTGTTATTTCCTTAGTTATATCCTATTTTAATTTTATTTTATTTCCGTTAGTTCTATCATTTGTTGTTACTTTTAAAAAAATATATTTTTCGGTTTTGATGATTTATAAATTATGTTGGAAAGAAACTAATGCTAGTTATAATATTCAAAAAAGAACATTCATTCAAATGGTGGAAAGATTAATTTGTTATCTCAAAAAGAATTATCTAAATTTATTCTTTCATAATGTTGATTTCTTTTTCTTTCACATCTATCCAATGACATAATTGTTGTTCTTAATTAATTCATTCTCCATAATATAATCTTCTAGAACGCCTCTTGAACATAGATTTTTCTTTGAAAATTATACAAAAAACACAAAAATGATGTTTGGTAGCTCGAGAATTCTCTTTGAAGACTATTAAATTTGGCAAAAGTATATTGAAATTATCTATGTTAATTAACATTACACTTTTAGTTTCTATTTGAAATATTAAAAGTATCTTTTCCCATATATTATAGATTTAATGAAACCACAAAATAGTAATGATAATGTAAGTTGGACTCTAAATCTATTATATGAAACTTCTTAAAATTCTTACTTGATTTACTAAGATAATTAGCGATTATAATTTAACTTTATTTTCAACATCATTGAAGCAACATACAACACTATTGGGCGCCTTTTAAGATAATTAGTCTGAACATAATTTAATTTTCTATATTTCTCCGTCCATCCAAATATAATTATTTGATTGATTACTTTAAATACCAAATATATTCTAGACTACCAAGAAAACTAAAATTTAGTGATTTTTGAAATACAACTAAATTTCATATAATTAATTAAAAAACATATAAAAAAACATGAAATTCCTTTTTAATACAAATGCTATATGATTTAAATGCCATTTTAAAACTATATGGACTGTCAACATTCTAAAATTGATACTTATGTATGACAATTAATAAACTATTATTCAGGGTTGTGGTGTTGGAGCTTTAAAAAGATGAATGAACTGATTGACACAACAATACATCTTACAGGGTAATAACAGGTTGGCTAAATATATTTCAATAGATTAATTCAGTTATTACTATTGATATGAAGTAATTTGTGTAATATTCCAAATTTTAGTACAGTATAAATTACGGCTTCACAAGTAAATGTATCAATGACCTAATTTTTATTAATTTAAATGGTCATATGCATATGCAATGTATCAATATTTTATAAATAATATAGATTTGTTGGCATTTGTCCCAAAAATTTTGCTCAAATGTCAAAAGTGTAGATCTAAGTTGTGTCAATATTACATAAATAAAATAATCTCTGATTTTTAAAATTACTAGTATGCAACATATTTATATAAAATTAATAAATTATACGAAAAAGGGCAAATAATATTATTAGACTATTCAAATAGTTTGAATATACCCCTCTCCCTCGCATTAATCTATTTGGCTAAAAATACCTCCTCAATTAGTCTTTTTGACCCCATTTTACCTAAAACTTAATAGATATTTTATATCGTTATTATTACTATTATTTTTTATGTGGCGTCTTCCAATATGATAAAATCAAATCTCCATCCCATTTTTTTTTCAAACCCCCTGGATCTATACATACAAGACATGACCCAAATCAAACTAAACCTAATAATGAATCTACTTGTATCTCTTTAACAAAGATTCATTACTGGTAGGAAAAGTGTCTTTTGGTGTAGCAGTTTGTTATAATATTCAGATTTTGATTTGTAAAAACCTTTTTCCCATCATTATGGGAAAACCAACGTGGAAAAAATTGGGGCCGAAAAACATTTTCGTAGTATTTGGATTTTTCCAAACTAGTCCATATTCGAACGAAATGAGTCTTCACTTTGTACAGAAATTTGGTAGCAATTGGATAAGGTAATCATGATCTTGATTACACGAGTAGTTAGATAATTCATTAAAAATGCGTACAACTTAACAACATTGAATTCGAGCAAGTAGAACTCCCAAAATTGATCTTAGCGTAAGGGTTTTTCCGATTGTCGTGGGTTAGAGTTGTGTTGTGAAATGGGAATTTCGTAATCTTTAATTTGCTCACTGGTTCGGAAATCCATCCTTGGTGCTGGGTTTTTTTGCTATGGCGTTGTCGTTGTGGAGGGGTGGTGGTCGTTGTGGTGGCTAGAACAGGACTTAATGTCGTTAAGAAACCCCTAAAAAAACTTATTAATTTGATACTTTTTTATTTTTATAGCTAAGGAATGAACACCGGGTGACTCCTACTCATTTTTCACCATTCTTGATGCTAAAGGTAAGACCATCTCCAACCCAACACCAAATTTTAACCAAACCCGATATTTGGTGTAAAATTATAGATGGTGAATATTTTAGAAAGAATTTGTTTCCTGCAAAAACAACATATAATTGACAATCAGCAATAATCCTATCTTCATTCATACCTAGAAAAATATTCCTTTTTGAGGTAAAATTTGGTGAAGTGGGTTGGAGTTAATTACATTAAAAATAGTATTGACGTCAATATTAAAGTAAATTTTGGTTTTTGCTTTGGAGATGCCCTTAGTTTTTCACTCCGAAATCAATTTTTTTTAACTCATAGAACATAATAGAATTGGTTAATAATGATAGAAAAGGTTTTTATATAGATTTTATGGTGGAAACAACCCTAAATTGGACAATTGGGATCACGGGTTTGGTCTAGGATTCATCTAATTGTTATTATTTTGGGTAATTAGCTATTGTTTGTTGAATCTCATTTTACATTGATTGTTTATAAACCAAGAACAGGTGGAACGAATCCGGAAATGGAAGTATCAAGTTTCTTAGGGTTTCAAGATTGTTTCGAGGTAGATGATGGTTATGATTCTATTATTGTGTAATGTATTCTTGCGAGTGCTTCATTATGATGCATATATGTATGTTAATGTTGCATTATTCATTTACACTTGTTGTAAATGAGATAGATGAATGACTATATTCCATGAATCACTCTTGGATGTATGTATGACTTGGAAGTATACTTGTATTTGTGATTGTGGTGTGATGGATCAGATTTCCACAAGTGCCGCCATAACTAATTTGAATCAGATTGCCACATTACGGCATAAAATGTGGTAATGACCCAAACCTTCATTATTTGAGAAGGGAAAAAATCTGTGAAAAACTTTGACCATGTCCTGCTATAGGGGGATAGAATCCACTAGCGCGAAAGCGGGGTAAGTTGTCGCTGCAGCGGGACGAGGCAGAAACCTTGATTACCAGAAATCCTTATTTTTTCATCTTTCTAAAAATAACCCATATATCGTTAATTAACCTAGAAACCTTAGATAAGTTGTTCCAATTTCGAGAAACAAGGATAAGGAGCTTTCTAGCATAAGGGTGGCAGAATCTTGCGAAATCTTGGCCAAATTCACTGTAGTGAATCCTGAAAAGATTGTAATGAAATCAATACTCCGTGTAATTTCTTGGCGCCCATGTAGGTTAGGTTTTTATGCATTGAGTATTTTTAAATTTGTGCTTACTATATAATATATGAAATCAATCGTAGAAGATATGTGTAGACCTTCTTTCACCGAATAAATTCAGTGGAAAATTTCTATAATGCAATGTATTTTCGTTAGTGCTTGATGTAGAGAAATAATGACTGGTTGAGTTTTCTTAGATATTCTCTTAAGTATAATTGACTCATTAAACTAAATTACCCGCTAAAACGTTTGATGCCAGGTTCGACCTATCGAAGTAACAAGTTGATGAATGTTTAGTAAGTTAGGTTTAAAGACCTAATGACGAATCTTGATGAAGAACTAGAGTTGAACTTGGTCTCTAGTGTGATAATAATTGGGGGGAAATTATTAGGTGATGATTGTGATTCTATGAGTTGTATGATATATGCTCGTTCGTGCTTCATTATGATATGTGTATGTGTATGCATGTTGCAATGTCGATCGCACTTGTTGAAATGAGATGTATGAATTGTTAATACCATGAAATCAGGACTTAAATGTATGATCTTGATGATTTGTTCTGATTGTGATTATTGTGTGTGATTGGGGATAGAATTGCCACATTCTGGCAAGCTAACTATTTTTGGGTTACCACGTTCTGGCACAACTATTGGATCAATTTGCCATATTCTGGCACAACTTGGGATCAAATTGCCACGTTCCGAAAAGCTAACAGATTGAGAGAACCAACTACTTGTGACAAGAGTATAGGGTAAAGTACATTATCTTTTGGTATTGTGATGTGCATATTCTTGTGATGATTACGTTCATATTTAATGATGACAAGATGTATGTGGAAATATATGTATGCAAGTGAGTATGCGGTGATCTTTAGAGATTTGGTGTAGGTTGAATTATGTGTGTGTTTGTGAGTATAGAATGGTGTGTAGATATTTATGAGGTGTTGTTCTCATGAAAGAGTGAATTTTCGAGGTGTTTTCTGGGTAAGTACCCAAGGAGGATGGAATAAGACTAGATATTGGGGTAAGGAGAACTATATGGCTAGGTGTAGATAAGGTGGCAATAATTTAAGAGTGCGACATTATCGACTGGTAGGAAAGGATGTTAGCGGTGTTTGGGATTACCCAACGGGGTTAGCATGTTTAGGCAATGATTTAATTAAACCAAAAGTGTTAGTGATTAGGAAAGAAAATGGTTTATTAGTCAGATCATTGGTGTATGTTAAAGGTGTTGTAAGAAATAGCAAGGGTGGAGAAACGAGTGTTACATGCATGATCCTATTATTCTTTTCTTATATTATCAGGTGGGTGTCAGGTTGACTGATGATGCCTACAAGTACGTGTGGTTATAATGTTACTAATCTTTCTATGTCTTTTTAACATGGTCTTGATGCAGGATTGGTGTTCTTTCATTAGGTGAAGATTAAGAAATCCTCTAGCAGTTTCGACTCTTCTTTCCGCATGGTTAAAGCTGGGTTCTTTTATTAATTATTTTCAAATCGTTCCTCTTAGAAACTTTTGTATGTGTTAGACCAAGTCCTTGGGGGTGTTGTCACAAGCCCAAACCATTGTGATTGGCACCCACACCTCCAACCTAGTGGGAGAACCACTACTAATATCAAAGTAGAGCATTTATATCTAAAACTAATACTAATATTTCTATGAACCCTAGATCAAACTCATAATCCCAACCAGTGAAATTATGGTTAATTGCACCATATAAACTATCAAGAAACCCTTCACACATTAATATTGACCCATGATATTACGCTCTATAGATTTAAAAGTGAATTCGGGGAGTAAAAAGCTAAACTTTATCTTCAAGAATGGTGAAAAACGAATTGGAATAGCCTAGGGGTGATTTCTTAGCTCTAAAAGTTGAAAAGTGACAAATAAGGTCATTTTGTAGTTTTATTTATGACTTCATTCACACATGTCCTTCTACAACGGGCTCATCCTCTCGAGCGGCACGCTGCTTGAGAACCGCTGGCAGCGTCATTTTTTTTTTTTTTTTTGGCTTTGAACCATAGCTCCTAAATTTTTAAAAAAATCTATAATTTCATATCCGATCTCGTCCACTATAGCGGTGCCCATCCTGCTGTAGCAGCGTCGTTGTAGCCGGACAAATCCTGCTACAATGGCCAAAAGGGATACAAAATACTTTTTAAGGGAATTTTAGTTCCCCAACTTTTATAACATACTCTTAACCCTCAACGCTAAGGTCAATTCTCTGAGATCTATTTATCCAAATTAAATTATGTAAATTCGTACGGATTACTTAACAAGTTATCTAACCTATTATGAAATTAAATTCACATTTACTCCACCCGATTGCTACCATATTTTCCTATATCTTGATGACTCCGATTTCCTCCAAATTTGGACAAGTTTGAAAAAATCCTAATACTACGAAAAAAGTTTTTCCGACCCCAACTTTGTCCTCGATGGAATTTCTATGACGAAGGGACCCGGTCATTACAGGTGTTAAATTAATTTAAAAGTTTAACAATGAGTGTACTTGGAAGGTGTTATTTATTTAACCTTCTTAAGTTTGTTATTCCGTCTTCTTTAATTTCCACATGTTTTCTCTATTAAGATGTGATGATTCTCCTACTTAGGTGTTATATTGTGCGTCTGCACGGCCGGACGGGTTGGATTGTCATAAAATTGGATCGAATTGACATGTTCTAGCATAACTATAGGATCGGTACCACGTTCTGGTGCACTAATAGTTTGGGTTTCTGTTCCAATAGAGGACCAACTACTTGTGCAAAAATGTGTATTTGTTGAAGCATGTGATATTCAATATTATATTATTCGATATATTGTATGGCTATATTGTTGGATATTCAAGTGTTGTGTACTGGTACTACACTTGCTCTTATTTTTGTTGAGTAAAGGGCATTTTTTGAAGGCTATTGCCAGACCTTGCTTAGAAGATATGTGACAGTTGCTTTCCAATTCAAGGGTGAGCTAGCATTTTCTGGGTTTCCATGGAATTCTCTTTCTTCTTGTCCACCATTTTTTTCGGAGTTAGACATTGCTTCAGTTAATTGTTTAGTTCATTAGATTGGGGTGGCATCCGCTCTTGTTTAGACTTGGTTATCATTTAGTAGTTTTGGTACATTGACTTTCAAGTTTTAGGTTGTTTTCTTCAGCATTTGTTTAGTTTATTGTTGAACTTTCGCTAGAGTTTATGTGAACTCTATTCTTTTTCCTTAATATTTAACTTATATGTCTTAGTTTCTAGATTATTTGTTTGGTTTGGGTTATAGTAGTGGTTCTCCCATCCGAGAGTTAGTTTGAGTTTCAATCACGACGGTCGGGGGTTGTGACATAAGTAAACCTTAAAAAGCAAGTATTTTTGTTGCCAAATGTTATTTAATTATTGCTCCAATGATCAAATGAGGCACATGATTAACAAATAACTACCATTTTTTTCCTAAAATTGATAATCATAATGATGGAATTCTCCCTTATAATGCATAAGGATTATGTAACGACTCATTTCATGGTTTTGAATACTAGAACTTTTTATATTAATTTTTGAGAGATGCTAAATGAGTATTTTGCACTATTCGTAATTATAATTTATTAAATAAGTGGGGTAGTTTTAATAATGAATTTAGTTGGTGGTTAAAGAAGATAGAATTTAAATTAATAATGGGTCCCTGTTACAATTTTAATAATTAGTCTTTAAATAATCAAGGTTGAAGAAACAAGAGAAAATCGAGGCAGATGCAAGATTGTAAGGAAATTTTGAGGGTACAACTTCAGGTAAGATTGTTTTCTCCAATTCTTCAAGTATTTGACTATAGTTGAATTTTAAATGTGTTGTATATAGAATGTAATTGCGATACATGAATAATCTTATTTAGATTGAAAAAGAAAAGAATATTGACGAATTTGGTTACACGTTGTTGTGTAGTGTTTTGGTTGCCACCATTAATAATGATTACCATTGTATATGAGTGGATATTATTTAACTAATATTGTGTTGATACATTTGGTCAAGGAGAAAGAAGATTATTGAGTGGTAGTTAAATTGAAATGTTTATATGTAATTGGAGTTCTTGGACTTGGGGAAAATAAGAGTTAGTGACTAACGAAGAATAATTATTAGTGAATTAAATGATGGCTTAGTGATTTTACAATTAAAAGGGTGATGTTGGATTATAATTACGGGTTCATAGTTGATGGGAAAGGTATAGAATGAATTAATGAAGTATAATGCAACTTTTTGCAGATGTGTAGGTAGTGGTTCACTACTGGTAGTCATGTTTAGGTCCGAATTAAGTAGCCTGTTTTTGTTTTTATTTTATAAACATAGTTGTCACATTAAGTTTCAGGTTTTGATATATTGACATAGATTATTAAATATTAGGTGTTTTGTATTAATTAAATATCCTTAATGTTATTGATAATGGGAGGAGTTAAGACTTACTCTTAGTTTTGAACTTTAGAAAATGGATTATATATTGGGTGAGTTATTAAGTCTACTATAGATAAAGAGTAGTATAAATGTCTATAGCGCGTGTACCTTCAATTAGCTACGTGGTAGGTTTGGGAACGTTTCGGCAGCTTGAGGAAAGGAAAAGTGTTGTAGAAGTAGCTTGCCTGACTTCGGTCCTTCGGTGGAGGTAGGTTATAGTTCATTCTATTTTATATAATGACTCATAATAGAGATTGATATGCATTGAGTGATATTGTGAAGTTCTCTATGTACTTGATTGTGTGGTTGTGTGGCTTGGTTATGTGTTTTGTGATTGGTTTGAAATTCTGAGACCGTGACATTTATAATCTGAAACCCTCTCTATCAAAGTGTTGCTTTGAATAAAATAGGTTTGATGAATTATTGTTAATGAATTGAAAAAAAGGTGATAATAAATGATAAATTAATGATATTATTGGATCAGAGTGTCACGTTTTGACACAGAATAATTTGAGTGGAGTGTCACATTCCGACACAATATAATTGAATCTGAGTGTCACGTTCTGACACGGTAACATTAAAGGAAAAATGTAATTAATTAACTCAATGTACTCAATCTCAAATAACCCATTTTCCAAGTGAGCGTCGAGTGGAGGCATGAGTTCCCATAAGTTTGTTGGATATTGTACTGATTGATTGCAAACTTACTTTAGTATTGTTGTCACTAGTTCATGTTGATTTTTGCTTGCCACCTACTAAGTTTCATAGTTTATTTTATATTATTATTCATTGTATATTAGTTTCTATTTTGAGTTTGCCGATGATACCTATGCAGTACATGTTTCCCCTTATTGAGCCCTACTTATGTTTTTTTTTGTCTTTCTTTTATGGAGTACAAAGAGTATACGAGAAACTTTGACTCGCCCTCATGTCTAGCCACTCTTAGCATATCAGGTTCAAGGATGAGCAATTCATTAGAGTTTGTGTTGGATTCTCTAGGTCATGACGTTATGCCCTTAGTTTTCGGACATAAGTTACTTTATTTCATCCGTTTCGGTGTATATGATACTCTTAGACTTACTATTTAGATTAAATTCCTTGATTGTGATGAACTTCTTAATTTTCGTGGGAATGTATATTTAATAAAATTTTTGAAGCTTGCCTCAATTAATGCTTTTTATTTGTAAGTTTGGGTTAAATTTGTTGTTTCTCCCACCTAGGAGGTTAAGTGTGGGTGTCACTCATTACTTGTTTTGGGTCGAGAAAAACTTGGTATCACAACTAGGTTTGGTGGTATCATCACACAAGGACAAGTCTAGTAGAGTTTTGCGAAACGGTTCAAGGAAGCCTTTACTTTTCTTTGAGAGTTTATAGGACTTTGTGTGGTTTTCTAATTATTTATATTTTGAACAACTTAAATATTTACATACATATTAAAACTACAACTTGCAATTTTTATGTGTAAATGCAGATAATTTTTTTAACGATAAGGAGATATTGGATTTGATCTGAGTAAAAATAGACATAATAAGTAAATGGTCAAATGTTTATTTTATTGTTTTAGTTTTGCAATTACTTTTGTTTGAAATGCAGTCAAACATAACGATTTTAATAACTATCAAAAATGACTTGTCTTTTAATTTATGATCAAGGTTATGAGTTTTGAACTTTCCTTGTAACTTTTAAGTATACCATTATGCTAATAATTTAAGACTTAATATGTAGATTTTTTAAAGAAAAATAATTGAACTTCAGAAAAGGAAAAATAATAAGTTTTGGTCTATTTTATATTATGCTTTACATATTTCTACAACAATTTTGGAAAGTAATTAAAATCTAATACACTATAATCTAATACCTTAGGTATTAAAATCATTCATTCATAGATTTCTCCATTTTCTTTGTCATGTCTTCATAAAAGCTCATAACTCTTAGACTAGCGATGATGAGGAATTAAAACTCGAAAATCTATAGTTATAAAGTCAGAAGTCATAAAGAGCTTTGCACAAGACATTGATTGTACTTTCATCCCCTTGCCTAATTGTGATGGCAAAACAAAGGAAGAAGTGATAAATTATTGAAAGAAATATTCGGAGCAAGGTGTTATGGAAGTTCAGTTAAAGAATTTTGATCGGAATTTCTTGAAGATGAGCCACACAGAATTATCTGATGTTCACTTGGCTGCTAGATATCTTGATGATAAGTAGTTGGAGGAGGTAATAATCCAACAATGTTTTGATAGAATCACAGGGAAAACACTAGAGGAAATATGTGAAGTATTTGGTATCGTGAATAATTATACTCTAGAGGAAAAGGAGCAGGTCCGTAGAGAGAATGATTGGGCTTTTAAATAATTTTATAATATTTCTCTTATTTCCTTAGTTATATCCTATTATTATTTTTATTTTATTTCTGTTAGTTCTATCATTTGTTGTTCCTTTTAAAGAAATATTTTTCGATTTTAAATGATTTATAAGTTATGTTGGAAAGAAATTAAAGCTAGTTAAGTATAAATTCGAAAAAGAACATTCATTCAAATGGTGGAAAGATGAATTTGATATCTCAAAAAAGAATTATCTAAATTTATTCTTCTAATAAATTTGAGTTATTTTCTTTCAAAGCATATCCAATAGACATGATATGTTTTCTTAATTTATTCCCATCATATAAATTCTAGAAAGCCTCTTAACATAGTATTTTCTTTGAAGTTACAATAAAATAACAAAAATGATTTTTGGTACTTGTGAATTCTCCTTTGGAAGACTATTAAATTTGCAAAACTAATTTTGAGAATATCTAGTTAAAATTACAGTTTCACTCTATATTTAGAAATATTATATAGTATCTTCATATATAATAAGCATTTAAATGAAACAACAAAAATATTAAAAATAATGTAAGTTGGACTCTAAATCAATTATGTGAAACTTCTTAAAATTCTTACTTGATTTACTAAGACAATTAGCGAGGTCATAATTTGTAACGACCTGTTTAGTCGTTTTGAGCAACAGATTTTATTCTGGAAAAACTGGCAGAGGTGACGGAGGCCACGACGGACCGTCACGGGCACGACGGCCCGTCACGGGCTGCGTAGTCCCAGGCGGGGTCGGATTTCTGATTAATTAATTTAAGGGGCGTTTTGGACTATTTCTGCTTTAAATTATAAAATAATGGTTTAATGATAATAAGTCTAATTATCTTGGGGGGTAAAATAGGTAACCTAAGTTAATTAGTGGATTATTGTGCCATCTTTTAAAACTTAATTATATGATAATTAGGGTAAAGAAAGAGGGTTTGAATCAAGAAAATAGACAAAAAAGAAGAAGAGAACATAGAGAGAGAGAGCGAGACGAAGAGGATAGCAAGGAATTTGAGAAGATAGCTTGTTGTCGCAATTCTTCGGTGGGAGGTAGGTTATGGTTGTTTACAACTATTCCGGTAGTAAAACTCTTAATACGAATGATATGTGTTGGGAGTATTATTAAGTCTCTATATCTTAATTGTGTTGTAGTGCGCATGTGATTTGCTCTTATATATATATCTAATATATGATTGTGATTAAAAAAGCATGATGAAAGCTGATTGAATCTTAATCTTGAGAAAACCCTATCTACTCCTCTTTGTTTAAAGGAATGAATAATTCCGTTGGTATACAGACGGGCTTAATGAACGAAAGTATTGAAAGATTAGGGATCGGTTGCCAACGTTCCGCCGTTACCATGATGAATATGAGGATCGGAGTGTCACGCTCCGACCCATGATAGAAATAATTAGGATCAAATGTCAGTCCCGTTCCGACACCAGCAAAGTATATTTGGTCTGGCTTGGGAAGGGGGGCAGTTGTGGAGGTGATTCCGTTATGTAGAACTTTGTCGTCTATTCCCTATGTGGATTAATAATATGAGGATCCGGAGTGTCACGTTCCGATCACCTAGGCGGGAGTGCGTCTTATCTGTTTCGGTTTCACACTGTCCTTTCCCTTAGACTTCTAGGAATATGAGGATCGGAGTGCCACGTTCCGACACACCAAATTATAATTATCTTGGATCGTTTGTCCCTATACCCGTTCCTTTACCGGGGGGGCGCGAAGGAGGTAGGGGGGATAGAGAGATGGGCGGAAAGGGTGCGAACAGGGCCGTATGGCTCGCTTCCTATCTTCTCTGTCTTTAGTTCGCCGTTCCCCCAGGTTCCCAGCTACAGTAAATACTATAAATGATCTTGAAAGATACTAATATGCTCAATCTAAGAACTTTTTCCCAAATGAGTATGATGAGGAGGGTTGAGTCCTCATTGAGTGCTTGGTGTTGTAAACAGGATGTATGGTAATTGTAAATGCTGCATCTAAGGCAATTAGTTGATTTTATGATGTCTATCTGAGATATATGCTTTCTAATTTTGAGTTGGCCGATGATATCTACTCAGTACTTGGTGTTGTACTGACCCCCCCCGCCTACTTTTATGTTTCCTTTTGTTTTAATTGTGGAGTGCATCAAACTGCCGTCATCCTCGACTCACAGTAATTCTTCTACCAGTCGTTGTCTTCGTCACACCGATCTTCCAGGGTGAGCTAATGCTTCTAGCTGGGACTAGATCCTTCCTCCTGTCTTGAAATGCCTTGAAGTTCGGCATAGACTAGCTTGTATTTGTTTTAGCTTGTCTTAGAATCGCTTAGTTTAGTATTTGATCATATATGTTTCTTGTGGGATGACTTCCTCCAGATTTTTGAGAATAATAGATGTTTGAATTTGAGAAGTTCTTAAAGTGTCTTTTATTTAGATTTTAAGTATTCCGCATTTGGCTTTAATTTTGATATTAAATCGAAAGTTTAAGGTTTTTAGATTGGTTGGTTCGCTCACATAGAGGGTTAAATGTTGGTGCCATCGTCGGCTTGGTTTTTTGTTGGGGGGGGTCTTGACAAACTTGGTAATCCAGAGCTTGTAGGTCGTTGGTCCATCACACAGAACAGTGTCCTATTTAGAGTCTTAAAAGAAACGGTAGGGGGACGCCTTTAACTTTTCTTTGAGAGGCTATAAGACTTTAGGGAAAATTCCATTCTTTCTTTCTTTCTTCTTCGTGCTATTCTTGGATCCAATTGGGTTCTAGGTGATATCAAATTGGTATCTGACCAATCTTCACTCTATTTCGGCAGATGGTTTAAGACCTAAAAGAGTCAAAGACTACGTAACTCCAACATCCTCAGCAAACAAGATGCATCTGAGGCCACCACGTGGTGCTGTAGCTCGAAGTGGGCAACAGTGGTAAGCTCCGTCGGTAAGGGTCGTGGGAGGAACTTCCCTCTAGAGGGAGAGGACGAGCACTTAGCCCATCTGGTTCTAGGGCGGTGGACCCTGCCACTATGGGACGTATAAAGAAGGGGAGGAATGTGGAGAATGAACAGGTACAGAATGAGGAAATGCCACCACCCCAACCTACCCCAAGAGGAGGATCAATATATCCGGTGCTCGCGTTATCTTAGTGTGGGTTGTCTTATCAGGGTCCGGCACCACCAGTGTTTTTCTGCGGCACCAACACCCACCTTCGATTTCAGAGGTACAACATGCAGCCACTATTGCTCTCTCGTATGTGAGCCCCCACTGGACATAGGCACGTTTCCACTCCTGACTATTGGGTTGGGCCTATAATGACAAATGAATCACAGCATGAACTTTTCAGTAGTTCTTGAAGGTAAAACCCGCCAATCTTCAAGGGTGCATAATCTGAAGATGCTTAACGATGTTTCTGGTTGACTGTCCATGAGCCTACTACACAAGATGGATGGGTATAGTAGACGTGTTTTTGTGTTGAGTTCGGAGTTACCCAAACCCAGTTTCACGGGAACAAGCCAAAATGTGTTGGCGGGTCCAAATGTTGAGTGTGCCCACCAACAGAGGCACGCACCTATGCTTGGGCCCTTCATTCTCTCGTTTTTTTTTATGGCGCAAGTCTATCCCCATCCCCCCCGTACTTTGGGGATAGGAAAAGGGATGAGTTTTTTGAGGCCATCGCAAAGGTAGATTCGGTCAATGCATATGAGGCCTCAGGTTTGTGCACTATCCAGAATCCACCCAACGAACGTTTCAGTCCACAAGCGTTCGCGTTTTGTGAAGGGGTTTGAGATCAGAGTTGCAATTTCGCCTTACAGGTAGCGGCTACGGCAAAATCCCCTTCCAGAAGTGGTAGATTTTCCGTAGTAGAGGGGGTGGAAGGAATGGCAAACCAGAATAATTCACCACGCTCACCACACGGCGTCGACAATCAAAGAGGTTTTTCGAAAAGTGATGTGATTTTAATGGTTACTTACTCTATAGGACAGGGTTCCGGAGGTTCTCAGTTCGACCATTCCAGTCTTCACTACAGACTGTATTATTGGGGGGTCCACCTCAGACCGTCCACATTTCTCTTCTCTGAGAGACCTTATGCGTGAATCTAGAGAGTGTTATGGGTGGTGGGGTATACTGGCATATCAAGAGGTATTGTCCAAGACGAGTGAAGACCCCCCAACAGTTAGAGGTAAGGTGGTTCAGGCAGAGGCCGTTTATGCCGGAGGACGAGGTGTCGCGTAATGGTGGTCACAAAACGGCCGGGGTGATGGGCAAACGGGAGCCACACATCACAAAATGTAGGGGCCGGAACAAACATACGAAAGGCCCATTGTTTATGCTTTCCTTTCCTTCCCTGGGAGAATCGAGGCGGAGACATCTGATGCTTCATCACAGGACTCTTCCGGGTTTGTGATGCAATGGAACTGTATTGTGTTTGATCCTGTCCCATTTTTATGTAGCTCCTCATTTGCCTATGGTCTAAATTTTACATTGGTGAATTACTTTGAATACGCCTATTCGTGTATTTTTCTATCTACTTTTCTACCCGGTGGGTGAGTCTGTGGTAGTTGAAAGGTATATAGTCTTTTTTGGTGAACTTTTGTTGGGGAGGCACACTTATGTGATTGGTTATCTTAGAAATGGTTGATTTTGATGTATTTGGTTATGACTTGGCTTTCTCCGCAATTTGCCGATCTTAGATTGTAATGCTAAACAAACGTTGTGACGTTAGCCACGCCTGGGACACGATTCCGTTAGTGTGGGAGTGTGACGACAACTTCTAATCCGGTGCTTAAGAATCCCTTTCCTTTCTTTCTCGTGCGAAGAAAATGGTTAGGAAAGGGTGTTTACTTTCTTGGCCACATTCAGGAGACACTACACTACCCAATACGTTCGATTGAGTCGGTTTTCGGTGGTCCCGTTGAGTTTCTTGATGTATTCCCTGCCAGATCTTCCGGGTAAATTCCCCAAGATAGGATATTGACTTCTGTATGTGTCTTGAACCGGTAACCTGCGGCCCCATTTTCCTATAATACCACCCCTTATAGAATGTGCCCCCGGCGGAGTTAAGGGAAATTAAAAAGCCCAACTTTCAGAGTTGTTTAGGCAAGATGCTTCATTAGACCAAGTGCTCTCCTTGGGTTCCTTGCTCCGGTTTTGTTTGTGGAAGAATAAGGATGGGAGTTTCGGATGTGCATAGACACCGGGATACCGGCATTTGAACAAGGTGTGACTATAAAGCACAGTAATCCACTTCCTCGCATTGATGACTTGTTTCGAATCATTTACAAGGACAAGGTCTTGGTTGTCTTCTCTAAGATACAAGATTGACTTGAGTCCGGTTATCATCAATTGAAAATACGGGCAACGGATGTGCCAAATACTGGCTTTTTAACCAGTTAAATGGGCATTACAAATTGTAGTGATGTCTTTTGGTCTTACCGAAATGCCCCTCGGCGGTTCACATGAGTTGATGAACGGCATTTTTAAGGTTTAAAAAGCCATATTAACCTATTTGTAATCGTATTTATTGAGGATATACTGATAGACTTCCAAGAGTAAGAGGAACAGGAGGAGTCATTTGAGAATGGTCTGGAAGTGTTGATGGGAGAAAAAGCTTATGCCAAGTTCTCTAAGTGTGGAGTTTGCTGCCGCAGTGTCCTCTTTGGGCACGTGGTTTCTACGGATGGAGTGATGGTGGAATCCTTCTAAGAATCGAAGTAGTGGAAGACATTGGGTAAACCCACTATGTGTCAGAAATAAGACTTTTGTTTGGTGTGTTAGCTTAGCTACTACCCCGATTTTGTCAAGGGATTTTCTTCTTTGCTTCCCACTGACGAAACTTGACCCCTAAGCAAAATGTTTCCATTTTGTATGTCGGACGAGTGTGAGGAAAGCTTTCAGAAGCTCAAGACTCTGTTTGACTACTGCAATCGCACCAATTCTCACCTGCCAGTGGAAGGTAGATTTCATTGTCTTTGTGATGCATCCTAATTGAGTCATCTAGTTCGGGTTTGGGTGCGGGTGCCTAATGCAAGAGAAGAATGTGATTGCTTATGCTTCAGACAATTACAGGATGCATGAACGTTAGCTATCACTAACTATCCTACCCGTTAATTTGAGTTTGGTCTTGCATGTGTTTGGGCATTAAAGCAATGGAGACACTATTTTATCTGGGGTTTAATTGTGAGGTCTATAAGGATCATCGTAGTCTAGCATATGTTCTTCCTCGGAAAAGTAAAAGAGAGATTTGAATTTGTAACCCGCTTGAGATGTGATGGAAGCTACTGCATTCCTCCTACCATTGCCCTATTTTTTGATCCATCCGGGGAAGCGAATGTTTGTAGCGGATGCTTAAGTAGAAGGCGGGAAGCAATGGGAAGTCTAGGCATCACTTGGCATAGCTTCTAGACGCCCAATTAGCTAGGGGAGGTTTCAGATTTCTGGCTAACACCTTATGAGATTAGAAGTAATGAGAAGGTAGGATTTTTAGCTTGTGTGGAAGGCAAGAATCTTCTTTTTCTTGACAAGAATCAAGGGAAACGTTTGATGACGATAAACTAAGCCCGAATCCGAGATAAGAAGGTGTTGCAAGGAGAGGCTAAAGAACGAATAATCGATGAGAATGTGTTTTGAGGATTAAAGAAGGGTATTTGGTATCCCCGCGTCGATGATGTGATCAACACTATTCTGACAGATGCTCATGGTTCAAGGGATTCTATCACGATCCGTTGTGCAACCAAGATTTACCTTTTTCCTAACGTTTGCCCACACTTTTTTGTTTGATCGCTTCCCTTCTTTGCATATATTTTCTTTTCTTTTTTATTGGGCCAATGTCCAAATTGTCAACAAGTAAGTATGACCATCCAAAGGGAGGCCCGGAGTAACCCTCAGCAGAGAATGCCCATAATCCAGAATGGAAATGGGAGAGAATTGCATGGACTTCGTGGTTGTCATTCCAAAGACATTGGCAAAGTTCGACTCTAATTTGGTGATTGTGTTTACCTATGTAACTAAGTCACTTGTCTCATTTATTCCTATCCATGACCTTTAATTTTCTTACAATGCCAGAGAAGTTAGCCAAACTTTACAGCTCAGAAGTTTTGTTCGAAGCTTTGCATGGAGTTTCCACTATCCATCTATCAGCTAAGGTAGTACGTAGTTTACTTCTAATGTTTTGGAAAAACATTGCATGCTGAATTGGGTACTAGGTTGGATCTTAGTAACTGACTAGGGTGGGTCTCATTAGTGGCGAGTACGGTGGCCTGTTGAATATGAAGCCTGTGGCTGGGGAGGAGGGAAGGTTGGCGCGAAAAGATAGTCTGTTCTTAGTCGGCCTCCGGTAACCCTGGGCCCTCGTTCTTTTCCTGTCGGAGCGCACGATTCAAGTGTTGGAGGATATGCTTCGTGCATGTGTGATAGAATTCGGTTTCGGTCTGAATTTCGGTGCCATTGGGATAGCTTCTTACCCTTGAGCGGAGTTCTTATAACAATAATAATTAATAGGCTAGCACTCATGTATCGATATTGCTTCCCCCCCAATTGAAGCATTGTAATGGTAGAGATGTATGGATCCCCCCATTGGGAAAGAATGTAGGTCGCCCATTGGTTGGTTTGATGGCATTTCGAGGTTATACCTTGGGGTATACTGATCTTTGTTTTGAGGGGTTCGATATAAAAAGTGAATCATCCAAGATAACTTCTAAAAATGCTTCGTCCAAGTAGACAAAGGAATATGCAGGGCAGATCGAAAGGTTAGAGACTTAGATTTTCATGGAGGGTGAACAATCGTTTGAAATGTTTTCGCCAATAAAGGGGTGAATGCGGTTTGGTAAAAGCTGCAAGCTAATGCCCAAATATCTTGGTGTCGCCTTTGAGTGGTTCTTAAGCGAGTAGGGGAGGTGGCAATACGAGTTAGCCTTGCCTCGCAGTGCTTTCCGAGTACATCCGGTGTTTCATTTGTCGATGTTGAAAAGATACGCATAGGGGATTGAAGCTACATTATCCGTTTGGGATTGGGGGGTGGGGTCATTTGGCTTGAGAGAAATGTTGTCTTATTAGGAGTGCGGCAGGAGCCCGCTCCGTGGTTGTTGCCATTTTTTAAGATGAGAAATGTTCGGGCAAGTTGAGGTCATGGGGTTGGCATCTATCAAGGTTTCAATGGAAAAAATCGACCCTTTGAAGAATCCACTTGGGAGAAGGAGGCAGATATGTCGAGAAAGATAACTGCCACATTCTGTTTACGATAGGTAATCCTTTCTCCCTTGTTTTCGTTCCTTGTGATCTGTTTCGGGCGTGTTAGGAGGAAGAAGAGGTATAAGGATCTTTCCTCCCTCTTTTCCCTTTTTCTCCTCTTGTTCCACGCTCCGCTTTTTCTGTCCGGTCTGTTTTTTAGTGAAGCAACAGATTTTATTCTGGAAAAACTGGCAGAGGTGACGGAGGCCCACTACGGACCGTCACTGGCACGGACGTACCGGCCGTGGGGATATGTCGTTGGGCAAACACTTGGAAAAATCTGAATTTGTTACTCGTACAATCGACTCTCCTGACCGGCAACGACTAAATGGGCGGAACGGAAGTCAAGACTCTTTGTGGAAATGAGTCTCTGACGGTTGTCGACGCGAACTACAGTCAGGACGGACCGTCGCAGGCACGACGTCCCTTCAGCGGGGCTGGCGTAGGTTGTCGGCCAGCGGGTCGAATTTCTGATTAATAATTTTAGGGGGCGTTTTGGACTATTCCTGCTTTAATTATAAAATAATGGGGGTTAATGATAATAAGTCTAAATTTACTTAGGGGGTTTAAAAGATGTAACCTTAAGTTAATTAGTGATTATTAGTGGTGGGCCATCTTTTAAAACTTTCATTATGATAATTAGGTGAAAAGAAAAGGGTTGAATCAGAAAACAGACGAAAAAGAAGAATAGAACTAGTGAGGAGAGAGAGAGAGCCGAAGAGGATAGCAGGGGATTTGAGAAGATAGCTTGTTGATCGGCAATTCTTCGGTGGAGGTAGTTTTGTTTTTTACATCTATTCGGGTAGTAACCTACTCTTAATCGGGCGAATGAGATGTGGTTGGTAGTATTATTAATTCTTCTATATGCTTAAATTGTGTTTATGCATGATTGCTCTTATATATTATATATTATTGGGATAAAATACGCATTTATAAGCTATTGAATCTTAAATCTTGAAGAAAACCCTAATCTACTTTGTTATGATGATGCCGTGGTATAAAAGAAGGCTTAAATACTAAATGTATGATAGTATATTGTTATCGGAGTTTGCGCCACTTTGCTCTTTCAACCCCAGCTTACTCGACTCAGGTTCTTCTTTCGTTTTCGGCTATCCGCCCCGAAAAACTTGGTTCTTTCCTCGTTTCTTCGTCATTAACTTTTCAACGTTTCCACACCAGGATAGAATATGAGGATTCGGAGTGTCCCTTTCCGAACCCCTCCCACTTCTCGTCCTCAGCTTTCTCTTAGTCCCCTTTTCCTTTCACCGAAGAGAGGATAGAATATGAGGATTGGAGTGTTCACGTTCCGCCACCAGATAGTAATATGGGATCGGGTGGCCACGTTCCTGTATAGCGCGCATGAAGAATATGAGGATCGGATGTCACGTTCCTACACCGTCCAGTGATAGTATAATATTGATCGGTTTTCCATACGTTCCTGTTCGCTCCCTTCCTCCCTGATTCCATTCTCTTTTCACTTCCCCCCGACACAGAGTAAATAATATCATGACTCTTGAAAGATAGCTAATATAGCTCAATCTAAAAGAACATATTTTCCCAAAATGAGTATGGATGAAGGAGGTTGAGTCAGTCTCATTGATGTGCTTGGTGTTGTAACAAGGCTTATGGTACTTGTAATGGCTAGCATCTAGGATATTATTTGATTTTATGATGTTCATATTTTAGCTGAGATATATTGCTTTTCTATTTTTTGAGTTGAGTTGGCCGATGATATCGTTTTTCTACTCAGTACTTGTGTTGTCCTGACGCACGCCCCCGCTACTTTTATGTTTTCCTTTTTGTTTTACTTGTGGGCGTGCAGCAAACGTGCCGTCATCCTCGACTCAACAGTAATTCTATCTTAAGGTCCATCTTATGTCCACACCCGGATCTTCAGGGTGCGCTAATGCTTCTAGCTTGACTGGATCTCTTCCTCATGTCTTGAATTCCTTGAAGTTTTCGCATACACTACTTTTATTTGTTTTAAAGGTCTTCTTAGAATACTCTTAGTTTAGTATTTGATCATTGATGGGTTCCTGTGGTGATGACTTCGGCAGATTTTGGGAAATAATAGGATTTGATTTTAGAAGGTTATTGACTTTTCTTTTAATTTAATGAGTTTAAGTCTTCCGCATTTGCGTTTGTTATATTAAATCGAAATGTTAAGGTTTAGATTGGTGGTTCGCTCACATAGGAGGGTAAATGGGTTGCCACTTCGGGGCGCTTGGTTTTTGGGTCGTGACATAATTGTACTTTTCGTCTTCATTTTTAACAATCATTGAAGCAACATGGCAGCACTAGCAACTCTTTTTTATGGAAATTAAGTCTAAAAATAATTTAATTTTCTATATTTCCCTATCCATGTACCAAATATTCTTAGTTGATATGATGGCTAACGTTTAAATACCTAATATTTCTATACTACTTAGACTTGAAATTTTTGTGATTTTTGAAACGTCCACTAAATTTCAATAATTACCTTAAAAAAAACAGATGAAAAATCATAAATGCATTTTTATTACAATGTTATTGGTTTAAATGTCATTTCAGAAGAAACAAACAAAACTATATAGACTGTCAACTTCCTAAAAAATTGTTCTAATGTATGATAATTAATAAACATATTCAGCACAGGGTTTGGTGTAGGATCTTCAAAAGAAGATGACTTGATGACATCAACGAATTACAATCTTGTACGAAATAACAGGTGGTGCTAAATATCTTACAATTATATCTTACAACAAGAAAATCAATTATTACTATTGCTATGAAATAATTTGTGTAATATTCCAAATTTTAGTACAATATTTACTTGGGCTTCTCAACTAAATGTATCAACTGTCAAATTTTTATTAATTTAAATGATCCTATGTACATGTAATGTATCAATATTTTTAAAAAAATACAGAGTTATTGGCATTTGTCTCAAATTTTTTGCCGAAATGACAAAAGTGTTGATCTAATTTTGGTATCAACATTACCTAAATAACCTAATCTCTGGATTTTTGAATTTACTATTAGCTCAACATATTTATATCAATTAATAAATTATATTAAAATGTCGCAAAAATATCTTATCCTATTTGAATGGTTTGAAATATGCCACCACATTTATCTAACTAACCTAATCTAAATCTCTAAGGTCTAATCTACTCTTTCTAGAAGCCACTCCTTCTTCTCTCTCTCTCTCGTGCTTTCTCTGCTAATCTTTATCTCGCCCCCCTGGTCCTCGGCCAGGACGTCCCCTTGGTTCTCACATCCCTTTGCGCCCGTCTCCGTGTCTGATAGCTGTTACCCACAACAATCATCTTTTTTGACCCTCTTTTTCCTAATATACACTTCATAGATTTAGTAAGATAGTTCTTATTACTAAATTTATTATGTGGGCATTGGCTCTTCTAAAGATTTAAATTAAAAAAATCTCCAACCCATTAATTTTTTCTAACCAACCTCTGAGCTACCTGCCCGTATCCATACAGACAAGACTGAACCCAAATCCAATTAACCTAATAATGATCTAGCTCGTATCTCTTCCCAAAGATTCATTACGGTATCAAAATTGTCATTTTGGTGTTGTTGTTTTGTTAACTATCATCAGATTGAGTTGTACGACCTTATTCCCCATTGTTTATAGAAACCAACGTGGGAAATTAGGTCCGAAAACGGTTTTTGTAGCATTTGATTTTTTTCAACCTAAGACCAAATTTGGACGAAATCAGAGTCTTTAAAGTTTTGAGAATTTGATGAGTCAAATAGGATGAGGTAAATCCATTATTCTAATTATCATAAATGTTTAGAGTAACTCATTACGGATTGTAACTATTTTTACGAAATTGAATTCGGTATAATTCATACCCTCCCTGATTTTAACTTTAGTAAAGGGTATTTTTTATTGTCGTGGGTTAACGTGTGTTGTGAAATCTGGATTTGGAAATCCTTAATTTTCTTTTTCTCACTAGTTTTGGAAAATCCCCCTGGCAACCAAAACCCCCTTTTTTTGGGAGCTGGTCCTTGCTTGGTTTTGTTTTCTCCTTGTTTTCGTTTATCCCCGCCTGCCCCCTTTCCTTTCTTTCCCCCCTGCCGCTCCCCCTCCCTCTTCTTTGGCCTTTTGTCCCTTTTTCGCCCTCCTCCCACCCCCCCGCCCCTCCTCCATCTACTATTTTTCACCATTAAATTGATTGAGGCTAAGGTTTACGCATCTCCAACCTAACACCCCATTTACACCAATTTATATTTGGTGTAAAATTATTTATGGTGAAATTTTAGAAAACAATTTATTCAAAAATATGATAAGTAAATGAAAGAAGAAATAATGTATAATAATGAAGATATGAAACATATTCCTTTTTTGTTTCAAATTTGTGTGAAGTATGGTGTTTATTAATGTAGCCCCCAAATTATTTTACAGACCATTTACACAGAAAAATTTTTGGAGAAAATTTTCTGTTTATGGGGGCAAGGAGTAATAGTAAAGAATGAGAAGATGGTAAAAATAAGTGGTAGAGTGAGGGGCGAAGCGTAGGTTGTAGAAGTGTACGGGGGATGGATGAAAGGGGTGGAGTGGGGTTTGGTTATGGCGCAGTAATTGTGGTTCTAAAGTGAAAAGATGTGTTGTGTTTCCCGGTGGATTGGAGGTGATCGATACTGGTGGGGAAGCAGAATGGGGGGAGTCTAGTGGTTGAGCTGGTATAGAATATAGTCTGGAACCTTGGGAATGCGGTATATCGGGGGGTTGTGGGAAGTGGTGGTTAGAGGGGGAAGTGTTGTAGTGGCAAAATGGGGGGATTTCGGGATTGAGTGTATAGGGTTGTATCTGATCCCTAAGATTAATCACTTATCACAGTCGCCCAATCATTTTTCACGTTCTGTAGAACATAACAGAGTGGGTTAACAGTGATGGAGAAGGTTTTCATATAGATTCTATGGTGGAATCAACCCCAAATTAGATGATTTGGATTGTGGGTTTGATCTAGGGTTGATTGGATTGTTATAATCTTGGGTAGTTATCGATTTTTTTGATTCGCCGATTATATTTATTGTTTGTAGACGAAGAACAAGCGGAACACATCCGAAAAGAGAATGATCAAGTTTGTTAGTGTTTCAAGCTTGTTTCGAGGTAGGTGATAGATGTGATTCTATAATTGTGTGATGTATTCTTGTTATTGGTTCATTATGATGCATATATGTATGTGAATATTGCACTGTTGATTTACACTCGTTTTAAATGAGGAAGATGAATGATAACATGCCATAAATCACTCTTGAATGTATGACTTAGACGTATGCTTGTGTTTGTGATTGTGGTGCAACGGATCGGATTGTCATGTACTGCCATAACTAACTTTAATTGGATTTCCACGTTCCGGCATAAAATGGGATTGATTACCATGTTTTGGTATGATTGTGGGATCGGGTACCACGTTCTGGTGCACTAACAATTTGAGTTTGGGTTCCATGAGAGGACCAACTACTTGTGAAAAATGTGTATCTGTTGAAACATGTGATATTAAATAATGTATAGGTTCGATATATTGTATGCTTATACTTTTGTAGTAACTTTTTATGTTGCACTTAATAGGATATCTGTGTGATCCGACCATTGTACAATGATTGTGTGTTGATACTACACTTGCTCTTATTTTTTTTGAGTACAGGGTATTTTTCGGAGGCTATTTCCAGAACTTGCTAAGAAGATCTGTGATAGTTGATTTAAAATTCAAGGTTGATCTAGTATTTTTTGGGTTTTCATGGAATTCTCTTTCTTCTTGTCCACCATTTTCGGTGTTAGACATTGCTTTAGTTAGTTGTTTAGTTCATTAGATTGGGGTTGCATCCTTTCTTGTTTTGACTTGGTTATCTTTTTAGTAGTTTTGGTACATTGAAATTCAGGTTCTAGGTTGTTTTCTTCCGCATTTGTTAATTTTATTGTCGAACTTCCGTTAGATTCTATGGGAACTCTATTCTCTTTCCTTAGTATTTGACTTATATGCCTTAGTTTTTAGATTATTTTCTTTGTTTGGGTTGTAGTAGTTATTCTCCCATCGGAGAGTTAGTGTGAGTGTCAATCACGACGATCGGGGTCATGAAATTAGTATACTTGAAAAATCAAGTTTTTTTGTTGCCAAATATATGATATTTAATTATTATTCAAGTGATCATTTGAAGCACATGATTCGCAAATCACAACCGTACATTTTTTTATAAATTTAATAATGATGATGATGGAATTCTCCCTTATAATGCATAAGACTTATGTAACGACCCATTTGATCGTTTTGATACTAGAGCTTTTTATTTTATAAAATAAATTTTGATATATTCTACAGGGATATTTTAGACTCTTTGTAATTATAATTATAAAATTATTAGGATAGTTTTAATAATGAATTTAGTTAGTGATTAAAGAAGATAGCATTAAAATTATTAGTGGGTAACTTTTACCACTTTTATAATTAGTGTTTTATAATAGCCTTTAAATAATTAGGGTAGAAGAAACAAGAGAACATAGAGGCAGATGCAAGATCGTAAAGAAAATTTTGATGGCACAACTTCAGGTAAGATTGTTTTCTCTAATTCGTCAACTAGTTGACTGCAGTTAAATTTTCAATGTGTTGGATTTAGAATGAAATTTCTGGGTAGATGAATAAGCATAATTATATTGAAAAAGAAAAGAAAAGATATGGATGAATTGGGTTAAAGGTTGTTGTGTAGCATTCTGCTTGCCACCATTAATAATGATTACCATTGTATTGTATATCTAAGGGGAGATCATTTAACTAGTAATATGTTGAGTCATTTAGTGAAAGAGAAAGAAGAGTATTGAGTGTTAGTTAAATTGCAAATTGTATATGTTATTGGCGTTCTTGGACTTGGGGAAATTAGAGTTGGTGAGTAATAAAGAATAATGATTAGTCAGTTAATTGATGACTTAATGATTTTACAAATAAAAGGGTGATGTTGGATTACAATTATGGGTGAATCATTGAGGGTAAATGTATAGAATGAATTAATGAGGTAGAACACAACTGTGTGCAAATCTATAGTTAGTGGTTTGCTACCTGTAGTCATGGTTAAGTCACAATTGCGTAACTTGTTTCAGTTTTCATTTTTTAAATATATTTATCATATTATGATTCAATTTTTGATGTATTGAGAGAGGTAAATAAATATAGGAGTTCTATATTTATTAAATATCCTTAAAGTTATTGACAATGGGATGGACTAAGACTTAATTTACCCTTAGGTTTGAATGTCTATACAATGTTAACTTAAATAATAATAGGATTATGATAGGATTTTCAAGTTCATTTTAAACTAGGGCTTAAAATCCCGATCGATATAACTCTTGACCCTTGAAGCTTGATCGGGGACGAGTTGGGGTCAGCCCATAGATCAAAACTATTTACATAAGGGCAACTTATGTATTGAGCTAATTACTTAAAGGCATGTTATATTATAATATTACGAATCTTATCGGATTTTGGTACGTCCATATTCATGTATCTCAAGATACATGTACTCAAAATAATGTTAATTTGTTTTAGAAACAATCTATCTATGTGAATCATATGTATCTAGGATACATAGAAAATGTTTCGCGGCCCTTTTAGGGTTGGGCTAGGTTGGACATTTTCAGGCACTCTTCCAAATGAAAGACCGAACATCCTAGCCCATCAAATTCCCTGACCTACAAAGCTTGGAATGTGTTGATTTTGAGTTATATGAAGTCTGGGTGCAAAAGTGAGGCACATGGGGCTTTTGATCACACCTAGTATCTTTCCGGTAGACCCTGTATTTTTATTAGATGGTATGTATGTATTTTAACTTGTGAAGATGGTTCAGTAGTAAACAAATGAAGTAACCAAAATGCCAGAGTGGTGGTTCGATCCCCTTTTAATCCGAATAGCCCTTTCTTTTTGAATTTCAAACTCTTAATCCGTGCTTCGCCTATGAGGATTTCTTTTTACTTGGAATAATTTGATCAATGAGTATATTAGAACAAGAAGCTCAATGAAGCTCGATTTGTTTTTCATGAGATAAGTGAGAAAGATAGTGGTTTCTTGGATAGAAATGATAAGAGGGTATGTGTAATATGGAGAGTTATGAAGACTTTGAAATTGTTTAAGTTGATATTAAACTCGAGTTCTCATCCTAATCATTTTACGTTTTTAACTGTTTTAGTTCTAGTAGGCAATCACGTTCATGCATTCATCTTGAAGTCTGGTTTCCTCTTGATGCCATCTTGTTGACCTCCCTTGTTGACATGTATTCTAAATGTGGAGACACTGAAGTTGCTTTCTGCATTTTTTAGTCAGTCCCCACAAGGAATTCGATACATATGAATTCAATCATTGGAGGTTATGCAACACATGGTCTTGCAGAAAGGTCAATGCAGGAGTTCGAGAAGACGCTAAAGATTTCTAGGATCATATGGCGTGAACTCGTGTCTTGAGCTCGGAGAGATTGCAGCAAATGGTATCTAAATATTGAAGCACGAGAGTAACGCCCTAACACGAACTAAGGTTCACTAGAGATTTGTGAATTTTTATGAGTTAATTTTAAGTTAATATTAGATATATTGATGTTCTTAGGCAATGTGTGAACTTTGATTAAGTTTGGAGGTCAAACGACCAAGAACGTCCATGACATTCCCAAAGTGTGCCTTAGAGAGTGCTTGTGAGTCTTGATGTGAGTGAGTTTTACATCTTCGTTTTGCTTGAAATTGATATTGGGTGATCCTAAGACCTAGATGACTTATTTTAGGGTTTTAATGTTTGGGTAAGACCCCACCTAGGAACCAGAAGGGTCCCTAGAGAAGGGCCAAAGTGAAGGACCCAAAACTTCCTTGGCAGTGTGCGCCAACAAGGGCAAATGACGGCGAGTGGTCCAACCAACGGCCCGTCGACTTGACCTCTCTATTGGAACTGAAAGGTAGTTATCAAGGATCCAAAGGGATTTATGTATGAAGCCACGAGACCCACCAACGGACAGTTAATGTACAGACGGCCCGTCGATTTGCAACTGTCGATGGTGTTGTCCAAAAGCTACATTTTTCTCCAAGGCTTTGGGTGTTTGGTAAATTCACCCCAAGTATTTTATGAACCATGGACGTTTATTTTAGGGTTTATTAGGTATTTTAAAGTGTTGTAAACCCTAATACCAAGTTTTAGACCTCATTTTGTAAAACCCAAACCCCCTCTTCCTTAGAAAACTCTCTCAAAGTCACCATTGGAGCTAAGACTCAAGGAGGACAAGGATGGCTGATTTGGACGTGTTTCTTCATCAAAATCATTTTTTTTTATTATATTTGAGGTATATTATCCCTCCTTGAACTCTCTTCCATTCAAGGATCCCCTTTTCTAATAGATTTCAAAAGAGTTTCAACCCTAGTTTCTTCTATCTTTAACTCTAACTATGGGTCTTGCGTGAAAACATTTCTAGTGATTCAAAAAATATGTTTCTAATGTTATTTGGTGATTTTTATGCTAAAACTATAACGAAATCATGATAAAGCTTTTCATCAAACTTTGGCTTAAGATATGGGTTAAATAAGCATGAATTTGTAGTCTTTGAACTTTGGTTTCTTATGGTTGATATTGTTGTTTAGCTACTTCCCTAAGGGATAATTTATCATGAATTTCTGAGTAAAGTGTTGTAGGTAATGGAATATTGGATTAAAGGGTAGGTTGGTTACGTTGTTTAGCGTTAATTTCAAAATTCTCTTGAGTGGTATGGTCCACCTTCTTGGTGGCGGTGTTTACTTGAATTGTATGAATGTTTAGTTACTTGTGTATTGTGAATGAGGTCATGAAGGCATATTATGTGAATAAATATGGAACTGAAGTTATTCTTGTTAATGTCTTTCTATGAAGACTATTATGAAAAGTATGTTAAGGGTTATGTTTAAATGACCAATATAATTATGTGAAGCATGTTAAAGTGTGTGATGTGATGAAAGAAGGCCTAAGCATGTATAGAAAGAAATGTAAATGAAATGATGATTATGTGACAGGTGTGCTCACATGTACACACACTCACACTTGAATGAATGAATGAATGAAGCTAAGTTAAGTCAAAAGAGGAGTTTTGGGGTGAACACTCTTCGTGAGTTGAGACGAAGTGTTTAGTAGAAACCTCACTACATCCTAAGATCTTTCTAAGATAGGTCAGAGGATGAATGCCCTTCGTGAGTTGAGATGTGGTGTTCACTAGTTATCCTTAACCTATACTATAAAATGTTTAGAATCTGTGGGGTTTATGTCTAGCACCCAGAGGATATGAAGAAGAGGTGGTTACACTTCGTTATTTGAGAAGTTGTATTCCAATATACCTCTTGAGATGAGTACTCCTCGTTAGTAGAGAATGAGTTACTTAGTAGCAATCTCCTTATCTCTTAACTATGCGCCCGCGTAGGTGTAGCTATTGGGAAAGCCATGTAAAATCTAAAAAGAATGACCTTACTCTAGGCAAGTGAGGATCTCTCATCAGATAGGGGTTAATATCGGGATCCCATGTCTAGCTCTCATGGTCTATGTCGGTTAAGCTAACTCCCACAAAAAAAATGATATGTCTTCTAAAAGAGTTTACTACTAAGGTTAGGTAGTGGAATGGGTCGCGATTTATCCATTGCACTAGGTAGGCATTCCGAAAGAGGAATCTTAGTGAGTCTTATGTGAATTGAATGAACTAAGTCTCCTAAAAAAACGTACTACTTAGGGTAGGTAGTGGAAAGGGTCGCGATTTATCCATTGCACTAAGTAGAGCTTCCGAAAGGGGAGTCTTGGTGCCAAGCCTTTTAAAATAGTGTCCTACTTAGGGAAAGTGGTGGTATGGGATGCAATCTACTCATTGCACTAAGTAGGCATTCTGAATGGGATGTCTTGGTGGGTTGTTTAGGTTTTCTTCTAATGTCTTCTCATTGAGTGGGGGCTTATTCTCCGGAGGTGAGTAAAGGTGGTAGTCTTGAGGATATCTTTGGTTTGTATTTAAGGAGGCATATGTGTACTTCCTTCATGTCTTACCTTGGTGAGTCATAGGATAATCCTTAGTTAGGGAAACTACTACCGAAATGAGTTCACTTCCTCTTTGCTTGGACTTGGAAGTTCACTCCTTAGAATAGGATTAGTTCACTATAATGTCCAAAATGATTTCTCTCTGACATTTGAAGGCTTATTGTAAAATGTTCCTTTTTGGTTAAATTTTGGAAATTTTTCTCTAGGTGTTAAATGATGATTTTATGTTGTTTTACTTCTAACTTAATTGTCATTAAAATGTATTTTTTACTGAAATGTCCCTTTTTGCATGATTTTGCATATGCCATACTTAGTATATTGATTTGTACTAACCCCATACTTTTCTATACTCTATAAGTATAGGTTTTGGAAACAAGGTTGAAGTTTAGAAGGAAAACTTGGGATTTGATTCTCGATAAAGTATGTCCTCATATATTCGAGGGCATAGTTCTTAATTCGTTTAGTTTTGTATAAGTTCTTATTATGTATCTCTTTAAATGTAAAGAGTCGTGTCCCTAAGTTATTTATGTCATGTCTTTAAGTTGGCTTGTGACGATGAAATTTTCTAAGTATCTATAAAAGATTCTTTTTTATATTGATTATCGTGAAAAGTTTTAAATTTCGCACTACTTTTCATGTCTTATGCAAATAACGATAGTTAAGGGATTGTACATGACCCCAAAGGGTCAAGTACACTAGATGATGACCCAAGGGTTCTCCCTAACTACTAGGGGATACTTTTGGGTCGTGACAGACTTGATATCAGAGCATAAGGTTATTGGAAATAGTTCAGGGTCTAAAAGTCTCACAATCCACGTCTAATATTATCTTGGTCATTGGTGTGAGTCGCGACACATCCATGGACAATAGTCTATATGACGATAGAGTTTCACATTCTTTATAACTCTTGAATCGTGCGATAGAATTTAACTCCATAAGTCCTCTCTCTCTTATGTTCCCTTGTCTTGTGGTTTTTTAGGTGTGATTGCTTGGAAAGGAGGATGTTTCTAAGTTCAAGGGAGATAAAAGGTTAGTTTTGATGTTATGATAGCTTTGTATCTAGAAGAGTAGATACGAAGGTAAGTTTTGAAAATTCTGATGTGGTGCCATTTATAGCTAAGTGTGATTTATGAGATTGGAATTCTTGTGATGAGAAACTTTATGGTTATGTAGTTCTAAGCATTAGAAGAATTATAATGATTTAATAAAGTGCCTTTGAGAGAAAATGAGAAATCTTGTGATTATGTTAAATGATGGTAGAAATGCTTTATGGTGTAAATTTGAGGAATGTTGAGAGAATGTGGGGATTTTGTAAGAGTTGAGGGCAACCCTCTTGTGTGGCTAATGAATCATAGTTGTTCTTGTAATGTAGTTGAGGTTGCGGTGTAGGTTTACACTAAGGAGTAAATATGGTATGAATACCTAGTCAGGGAGTTTTATTCCATTAAATTGAGTTAAGTGGTGCCTAAGATTAAATGAGGTGGTGTTTAAGAGAGCTTGTCTAGGCATGAATCCTAAGAGGACAGTGTTATGCTTGAATAGTAGAGTTGATGTTTAGTCTTGATGATCATGAGTTAAGAGAAGTATGAGTTCCTATCTTGTGTGAAGCATAGTGGGACTTTGAAGTATGAGGCCTTGAAGATGGTTTTACACTAAGTGGTGGAGAATGAGTCTAGTAGAAAGGTAGCAGATATCCTCATCTTTCCATTTTGTTCTTATTCAAGCTTGAGACCAAATCCATAGTATTTTGATAATGATAAAGAGTCGTGCATAATAGTATGAGTTATCTTGTGTTTCATATGAATCTAGATGACTTAAGGTCTAACGTTTAGGGAGCAAGTTAAAGCTAAGTTTTGCATGATGAATGTTGAGTGGAATTACATGTAGTGTACTTAGTCCAAGAGAAACCTCAAGGTTCACTAAGTGGGAGTGGTAGTATGGGATGATACTCTCACATTCACTTAGTGAAACTTACCAAGTCTCTTCGGAGTAATTTAGTATGGTCTTGTCTCTCATATTGTCATGCCTTCTTGTTAAAGTTGCTTGAAAGGTGAATTATTGAAATTTTAAGCATGTGTCACAGTGAAGTTTGGAGGTCACTGTAAAGAAGTCAATATTTTGAGAAAATTGCATTTTTCATGAGCAATGGTTTCAGTGTATTTATAAATGATGTTTATAAGCATGTTTAATATTGGAGAAGGTACTTCCTCCATGAGTGAAGCATAAGAGAAGATTTTGAAATAGGAAAGTTTTGCTAAAATGCTTATGTTGCAAATTGTATGAGGGTGTGAACTTGTACTGATTGTTAGTTAGTGCTTTGATTTTTAATGATTAAGCCTTTATTGTAATGTTTTAGTGAGGTTCTAAGTGAGTCCTTGTTGGTCTTAAGGTTTTAGTGTCATTCTAGGACAAATGTTGTTCCATGTAGGGGAGAATGTAACGCCCTAAAACGAACTAAAGTTAACAAGAGCTTTGTGAATGTTTCTTGAGTTCATTTTAAGTTAAAATGAGTTATATTGATGTTTTTAGTTAGTTTGTGTGAATTTTTGTTAATTTTGGAGGTCAAATGACTAAGAACGTCCATGACGTTCGCAATGTGTGCCTTAGAGAGGTCTTGTGCGTCTTTATGTGTTTGAGTGAGTTTTGTATGTTTTTTTTGCTTGAAATTTATGTGGGATGATTCTAAGACCTAGATGATTTAGATTAAGGGTTCAACGTTTGGGTAGGAACCCACCTAGGACCCATAAGAGACCCTAGAGAAGGACCCAAAACTACCATGGCAGTGTCCACAAAATGAGGGCAAACGACGTCCAGTGGTCCAACCAACAGTCCATCGACTTGACCCGTTTATTGGAACTGCAAGTTAGGTTTTAAAGGCATTAAATGAGTATAATTACAAACCACGAGACCCACCAACAGACCGTTGATCGACAGATAGTTTGTTGGTTTGCAACCATCGATGGTGCTGTCCAAAAGCTGCATTTTTCTTCCAAAACTTGGGGTGTTTGGTAAATTCACCCTAAGTCTTTTATGAAACATGGATGTTTATTTTAGGGTTTATTAGGTATATAAAATTGTTTTAAACACTAATACCTAATTTTATACCTCATTTCCTAAAATCCAAAATCCCTCTCCCTTAGAAAACTCTCTCAAAGTCACTATTGGAGTTAAGACTCAAGGAGGGCAAGGAGGGATGGTATTGACGTGTTTGTTCATAAAAATCATTGGTTTTATTATATTTGAGATATGGTATGCATCTCTGAACTCTCTTCAATTCAAGAAGCCCCTTTTCTAATAGATTTCAAAAAGAGTTCCTCAACCCTAGTTTCTTCTATCTTTAACTCTAACTAGGGATCTTGCATGAAAACGTTTCTAATGATTCAAAAATGATGTTTAAAATGTTAGTTAGTGATTTAAATGCTAAAACTACAGTGAAATTATGATAAAGCTTTAAATCAAATTTTGGCTTAAGAAATAGGTTAAATGATCATGAATTGGTAGTCTTTGAACTTTGGTTTCTTATGGTTGATATTGTTGTTTAGTTACTTCTCTAAGGGCTAATTTATGATGAATTGTTGAGTAAAATATTATAGGTGATGGAATCTTGTATTAAAGGTAAGTTGGTTATGTTGTTTAGCTTTAATTATGAAATGCTCTTGAGTGGTATGGTCAACCTTCTTGGTGGCGGTGTTTACTTGAATTGTATGAATGTGTAGTTACTTGTGTATTGTGAATGAGGCCATTAAGGCATATTATGTGAAGAAATATGGAAATTAAGTTTTTTTTTTGATGTGTTTCTATGAAGCCTATTATGAAAGTATGCTAAGGGTTATGTCTAAATGACCTATATGGTTATGTGAAGCATTTCAAAGTGTGTGATGTGATGAAAGAGGTCTAAGCATGTATAGAATGAAATGTAAATGAAATGATGCTTATGTGCAAGGTGTGATCACATGTACACACACTCACACTTGAATGAATTAATGAAGCTAAGTTAAGTCAAAAGAGGAGTTTTGGGTGAACACTCTTTGTGAGTTGAGATGAAGTGTTTAGTAGCAACCTCACTACATCCTAAGAGATTTCTAAGATAGGTCGGAGGATGAATGCCCTCCGTGAGTTGAGATATGGTGTTCACTATTTATCCTTAACCTATAGTATAAAATGTTTAGAATATGTGGGGGTTATGTATAGCACCAAAAGGATATGAAGAACAGATTGTTACACTTCGTGAGTTGAGATGTTTTATTCCAATGTTACTCTTGAGATGAGTACTCCTCGTTAATAGAGAATGAGTTACTTTGTACCAATCTCCTTATCCCTTAACTATGTGCCCGCATAGATGTAGCTATTGGGAAAGCCATGTAAAAGCTAAAAAGAATGACTTTACTCTAGGAAAGTGAGGATCCCTCATCCGACAGGGGTTAATATCGAGATTTCATGTCTAGCTCTCATGGTATTTGTTGGTTAATTTAACTCCCATGAAAGAAATGAAAATGCTAAGTCTTCTAAAAGAGTGTACTACTTAGGGTAGGTAGTGTAATGAGACGTTATATATCCATTGCACTAGGTAGGCATTCCGAAAGGGGAATCATAGTGAGCCTTATGTGAATTTAATGAACAAAGTTTCCTAAAAGAACGTACTACTTAGGGTAAGTAGTGGAATGGGAGGATATCTATCCATTGCACTAAGTAGACCTTCCGAAAGGGGAGTCTTGGTGCCAGGCCTTCTAAAATTGTTTCCTACTTAGGGTAGGTGGTTGTATGGGACTCCATCTTCTCATTGCACTGAGTAGGCATTCGTAAAGGGGAGTCTTTGTGGGCTATTTGGATGTTTTTCTAATGTCTTGTCATTGAGTGGGGGCTTATTCTCCCAAGGTGAGCAAGCCAAAAGGGGGTAGTCTTGAGGATCACTTTAGTGTGTATTGAAGAAGACATATGCTTACTTCATTCATGTCTTACCTTGGTGAGTGTTAGGATAATCCTTAGCTAGGGAAACTCCTACCGAAATGAGTTCACTTCCTCTTTGCTTGGCCTTGGAAGTTCACTCCTTAGAATAGGATTAATTCACTGTAATGTCCAAAATAATTTCACTGTAACATTTGAAGGTTTAATGTAAAATGGTCCCCTTTGGTTGAATTATGGAAAATTTTCTCTATGTTTTAAATGATAATTTTTATGAAGGTTTTCTTCTATATTCATGAATGTTTTACTTAATTGGCATGAAAAGGAATCTTTACTAAAATATCCCTTTTTGTATGTTTTTGCATAAGTCATACATAGTGCATTGTTTTGTACTAACCCCATACTTTTATATACTTTATAAGTATAGGTTTTGAAAGCAAGTTGATGTTTAGAATGCAAGCTTGGGATTTAACTCTCTCAAGACAAAGTATGTCCTCATATATTTGAGGGCATAGTTCATAATTCATTTAGTTTTTTATAAGTTCTTATTATGTATCTCTTTAAATGTAAAGAGTTGTATCCCTAAGTTATTCATGTCATGTCTTCTTTTTAAGTTGGCTTGTGAAGATGACATTTTCTAAGTATTTATAAAAGAATTCCTTCTTATATTAATTGTCGTGAAAAGTTTTAAATTTCGCATTACTTTTCATGTCTTATGTAATGAACGATAGTTAAGGGCTTGTACAAGACTCCAAAGGGTCAAGTACGCCCGGTCATGACCCAGGGGTTCTCCCTAACTTCTAGGGATACTTTCTGGTCGTGACAACGACCATCCTGCAGTATACTCGATGCTTTCCAAAATCTACGGAGACAAAGGAGTATACAGTGAGCCAGTGACAAGTTGTTTAAAAAAAAAAGAGTATGTAGTGACATAACTGATTTGGATAAGTTGATGAACAAATGGCGTTCTACAAAGCAGAAGGTTCCTTCCATAAACTGAAATGTTTTTCTACTATAAGGCAAGTAGCTTTCTACACAACACTTTCCTTAAGAAACTATTAAAAACATATTGATCATTAAGTTTTTCCTTTTTAGTATATTAATTTTTACGTCCAATAGTACATAAGTTTTTAGAAACTAAATCATATGGGGTATAACATGTGATTTTTTATGCCAAAAAATATTTTCATTCAGATTTTTTTTATTAAATAGACTACAAAAACAAAACTTTAATACTCATCCGTTGAAGAGACTATTGGTTAAGAAACTTATTTAGCAGAAAACCATTGAATGAGGAAGTTCAAACACCCCAATATATGAAGGTTAATGTAATTGGTGCTTTATATTATATATGTAAATGTTGAAGTACCAATTAGGAATATATAAATATTATTTTCAACTCTAAAAAATAGTGTACTAGTGAAACGATCATCAAATTTTACCATTTCTCTCTTATAAATATAACTTAACTGTCAAGGTTTCTGAGTAAATTTGAAAAGATTATATATTCTATTTATTTGATTGAATTTGAATCATGATAGTTCATCGATCCCCTTACTTTCACTTAGTTGGTTACTTACTTATTTGATACTCATTAAAAAATTATTAACTATGTTTTTCTGTACTCAAGATGATTTTATTACACATGCGTGAGGTTGATCAGAATTTAACTTTTGGAAATATTTTTTCTTTTCATTACTACTATATACAAGGAGAATATCTAGTTTTTGTAGTTTTAGCCATGAATTCTCTTGGCGTTCATTTAACCTTGAAATTTGTAGACCGTGCGAGTTTTGATAATTTAAGACTAAGAACTTCTTAATATGCTAATAAAATGATGTTTGTCAGAACGGTAATACCTGAATTGAATTACTAACTTGTACCAATAATCTTAACCTTTAGCGTTATGGTAGCTAACCTTAGGCACATTAGGATGTTTAGACAATTTAATTTACTAAGGGCATTATGAAACATACCTGAATACATTATCTTGGAAAGTGATTTCTATGATAAATGTCTTTATTTATGATTTTCTATAACGCATCAATTAAATTTTTTGTCTAAGATCCTGACTACATTAGTTTTTTTGCTTTAACAATGTTTTCAGGGAAATATTATTTGTACCATATATCGCATAATTTCATATAAAATAAAACTTGATATAGAATGTACTTTGGAAGGATCGTTATTTTTTCATAAGATATAATTTAGTAGCATACAATTTCTTTCGACAATTAAAGTTTTACACAATATTAGTCTTACAATTTCTTTTTGTTAAAAAGGCATAACAATTAATGTGTATATTACAAAGTGGATATTTTTCCATGTATATACATAGTACCTAAGATAAACTTTTTACAAAGTCGCAGTCCTATTCACCTCATGCCTAATAATAATTAACTTTCTGATTATATAATTTTTGTAATGATTATCACATCAATTGTACTTGGGAACTATGAAGTGAGTGTTTCTAATAGGCATTTATAACCTTTTAATTTACTTAAAAGTTTTTGACATTTGAAGTTTATACTTACAAAAGTCAAAAATGGTCAAAGAGACCCTTTTTATTTATAATGAATAAACGGATCAATTTTAATCCTTTCATATCATAATTTTAAGAATTACTCTATCATTATCTAAATCATCATATCTTCACCTCTATTAAAATTTCTTTTTTTTTTGGTTAAATGTCATTCTATGTTGTGGAAAGCGGTCATGCTTTTATAGAAGGATAGTTAATGTCTCCGATCCGTTAATACTTTAATGTAGGCTATCACAAATAGGTAGTTTCCTATTGTACATAGTTCCACACATGTTGCTTTGGCTTCATATATTGATGGAACTATCAAAATAGTAGGGGTTACAAAGTACTGGTAATTTACTCCTTCAATTTTCAAGAGATCAATCACTCTTGCTCCCTAATAAAGTAGGTTGGTGCGATGCTCCTCATTGCATTTGAGATATCTACACCCACAAGAATATTAGAAGAATGCATATTATCATGATTTTGCATATTTATAACTTATAGAGAGTCGAGATTGATTTAAATTGGGGAGGGGGGGGGGCTGTACTTAATAGCTAGCATTAGCCTTGTAGGTCTTTGAGCTCTTCCATTATCGAATTCATGTATGGGGCCTTGACATTGAAACAAAGGTCCAATCTCCTCTATGGTTTCTAATAATTCCTCCGATTCTGCCAATACCAGGGTTGAACATGACAGAACCATCAGTGTGAAGCATGTAAGTCTCAAAAGGAGCGGAGTTCCATTTGAGAAGGATGGCATGGTTGTTGGGATCTTATGGTTATGTGGGAAGTTCCAAAAAGGAACTTGAAACTAAAAAGGAAATTAACATAAACAAATAGAAATGGAGGGGTACAGTTTTTTATTAATTTTTCAGCTTTTGCAAGCTACAGTTTCATTTAAGATGTGGGTTTATTCATCTTACCGGAAAGGCTAAGATTAATTAAGAGTTATTGGAATTTCAACGCCTGGGAAAATTGTGATTTATTTAGGCTGTGTTTGGTATGAAGGAAAATGTTTTGCACGAAAAATGATTTCCTAGAAAATATTTTTCCGGAAGAATACGTATATTTTATGACTTATTTTCTCATGTTTGGTTGGTAGTACCAAAGATTTTTAGAAAATATTTTTATGTTTTATTGTATGAATGAAATCTTTTTGATAATTTCTTATTTTTACAGCGTAGACAAAAGTTTTGAATTGAATTATTGTTTTTAAAAATAACTTTTTTTTTGGGTGGCGCGTGTAGGGGCTGGAGGGTGTGGGGTGCGGGAGTGAATAACAAATTTTTGAAGATGAAAACATTTTTTTTTTTAACAATGATAATTTTTTTAGGAGGTGGGGTGGGTGGGTGTTGGGTCGAGGTAGTTGCTAATAATCAAAATTTTGAAAGTTCAAAAATATTTTTTAAAACAATTTTAAATGGTTCTTTTGGGTGTGTTGGTAGGGGGTTGTTGGGGGTCTACGGTTAGGGGTGAAGAAAAAAATTTTAAAAGTTTAAAATACTTTTTTAAAACATTCTATTTTCCTTTTTTTGGGGTGGGGGGGGGGCCCTAGGTCCGGAATCAAAAAATAATTTTGAAATTAAAATATTCTTTTCAAAACAAATTTTTTTGGAGGAGGTTGGATGTGTTCCGTGGCGAGGGGAGGGCGGATTGAATCCATAAATTGTACATATAGAAAATAATTTTTTAGAATTGTTGTTTTCTCCAAAAGAATTATTGGTAATGTTGGATGAGAGTTTTAGAAAAATTTTTTCCTTAACTGCTGGAAGGGAGATCGTGTTCCTAATTTTGGAGGAAAAGAGTTGATTTGAAAAACCATTTTCCAAACTTCTGTCCCACCAAACTGATAATGAAAACATCCAAACACACCCTAGTCTGTGAAAGACTCTTATACATAGCATCACTTTTGGCTTAGTTATCATTCTTGGAATTTCATTTTCCTTGGAATTTTTGCAAGGAGCTGATCATTTTTGCTTATACTTTGCAGAGAATTTCATTTCACTAGCAGCAGCTCCAACTTACTAATCTAACAAGGTTTCCTTGGTTATTAACTCATGTATGGCTTCCTCAAGGTTGGGGCACACCGCATTCTCAACACTGGCACTATCAACCACCGAACTGTAGTTTCGGTTTACATGCTTTCCATGCGACGTCAGGTCCCCAATTTAAAGGTTTTCTGATCTTTCAGTCTTAGCAGTCAAAATCTTGGAAAGAAATAAGATGTGATAGTTGGCCATTACTACCATTGTCCAAACTACTTGATGCCCTAAATATTAAATTCTGAAGTTGTAATTTTTTGTTCATCACCATGCCTAAAAGGACAATTTCTTTTCCTTTTCAATTCGTTTCTATTTACAACACATTGCACTGTTTTTCTTTCTCTTCCAATTTTATTTTGGGTGGGGGTGTGTTGTGCTGGCTGTATTATTTAAGGGCAGATGATATGTATCACATGTAATGAGATGTTGCTTCTTTTTCCTATTCTTTTAAAGTGTTAGAAATGGCATCTTGGTACTGCCAGATAAAGAAAACATATTATATAAATCCACTCCAGTCTTCTATCAGGTTCTGACTCCCTACTAACTTCTTTTTTATACACTCCGCTTTTTAATCTTGAATCAACTGATTGCTTTCTAGTAAAATATGTTCACAATCCAAATTTTCTTTTCTCATTCATTTTATCGTAAATTTTATCACCGTCACATCTTTCTTTTTTTCTAACTTCGACTTGACCAGGTTGCTTGCATTCTTGGAGCACTATTCTTTGATATATATGGAATAACGGATCGAACTACAAATGTGATATTTCCTGCTAAGTTATTTATCCTCTGGAAAGAGTGATTTACTCGACATAATCTTTGCCTATTACTAAACCTTCTCTGGTTTCAGTTTCTCTTTTGCTGTACCATTTTTTCCTATATATGTTTCTACCTATACTATAATAGATGCTTCAGTTAGCCATCCTGCATGCTTTTGAGGTAGATTTTCATCTCCTTAGTGATTAAAAAAGCTTTGTTGATTTATCAGTTGCTACATATGTTGCCGTACGAGAAGCATTTGCACTCAGTATCTTCTTTGGTGGGTCAAAATAACCGATGGTGTTTGTTGTATACGATGTGCAAGCCCAGTTTTTCTTGTTGTGTTGAACTTTGGTAGCATTATTTTTTTCTCCCCTCTTCACATATTTTAATCATGATATTGGCATTTATGTTATATTTGTTTTAATGTTTTCATTAATCCTTTAATGTGCAGGTTTGAACCTACTACCTTCCCCGCCAATTATCAGCCCATCTTGGTCCGCACTTCTTGATCAGTAATACAGATAGTATAATTAAATAGTATAAAATAATTTAGTTTTAATGTGTCTAATCCTAGTCCTATTAGAATTAGTTAACTTCTTAATCGTATCCTATTAGAATTAGTACTCCTTCCTTTATCTCTTTAATATATCTCCCATGTATTCCCTTATTGGGTTAACCCTCATACAATCGAATATTCCTTCATGGTAATCAGAGCCAGAAAACCTAAGAGTTCTTCTTTTCCTGTAGGTTTTTTTCTCTCTCTTAGGGCACACGCATCGTTTCCCTTCTCTTCGTTTGGTGAGGCGGCGCCCACGACACACCGAGGTGGAATACCTTCGATTCACTCCTTCTGCGTTTAAACTTCCTTCTCAGTCATCTTCATGCCCTGATCCCGAAAAATTTCATACATAAATTACCCTAAATGGAAGATCACCGTTCTTACAGCCCTTAGCCATTACCTCTCAAATACGGCCATTGAAGACAAGACCTCCACCGGCAGTCTCACCGCCACGGACAATCAGAAAAAAGCCAATCCGGCCCATGCCGCCTGGAAAGTCCGTTGATGCCATATCGATCATGTTTGATTGCGGTCATCCTCCTCACGTTTTTCAGAACCCGTCTGTTTTCTACACCAAATTCGCTCACCCTGTGGAACGGCCCTCGCAACACTCATATAACATCAATTTCCCACTCTTCTGTTTTTCATTGCGTGATCGTCTCTTACACCATACGCAAAGGCAAGAAAAACTATGGCGGATGTTTAGACTAGGTATCCACCATCATCACAGCCCTCGACACGTATGAATACGATCATTCCGAAAAAGATCTCGTCATGTGCGTCCGTTCGTGTGTTTCCCATCGCTCTCCTCATTAAACAGTTCGTTCGCATCAGTCCACGACCCGTTGACCTGGCTACTCTCTCCTCGTGGCTAAAGTGGAAGAAATCAACTGATCTGAAGCAAACTCTTTCTCCGAGAAGGCCGCTTTTTGGAGCCGGCCACCGCCCTCACCGCAAGTCGAACTATCGTCGAGGGGCGTGGTGGCGGCCGGCATGGGAGAGCCGCGGCGGCCTAACGGAGACGCGGATTCTGCGGGCCTCGTCGGTCCGGCAGGGCATCCGTTCCTCCTTACTACGTTCGCAGCATGGATCAACAACATCGCACTTCTTCGTCAAGTCGGCAGTCTCTTCCAGTCGGCGTCATGGCACTACGAGCGGTATAGTCCAACTTTGTCAATCTGTCAGAAAAGCGTACCACACCAATGTTCAGTTGCTGATTTCTTTTATTAGAGCCGAAATAGTGATAACCGTGCCAATTATGCTCTCAGCCGACCCTTCCCTCTAATGGTTTGTTGGATCTGGAGGTCAACATGCACGTTTACTTCTTATCTAATCCAAGCTTAACGCTCCCAATCCATATCATGGCTCCAATGGTATTACTGTTGGCAATGTTGATCCCTTAATATTTCTCACACTGGCACGGGTAACATTAAAACCCCCCACCGCTATCTTTTTTTTCCCCTAGGTAACCTTACCCACGTCCCTCATTAAAACCAATCTCCCTTTCAGTTCACCAACTGTTGCATCAAAAGACAATAATTCTCACTCTGTTTCACCTCTAATGATTTCAGAGCCTAACCTACTCACCCGAGTGTGATTTTTCAGGGCCCCTGTGACATGGTCTTACGTTCTTCCTGACACAGTTCGTCCTGCCACCCAGTTTTCAGAAAGCGTTCCTGTGCCCTCCGTGGCTCCTTCGGCTAGATGGCCACATTCTGTTTGTTAGCCAGTCGCTAGGTCACCTTCTACTCAAATAATACTTTTTTATGTCTCAATTAGGTTTTTCTTCCATTCATTAACATTGTGACTCCTGTTCAAATGCTAATCGTCTAATTACCTTTTACTTTGATCTTGAGAAGCGTACAACGCCCTTTTCAACTTATTCATTTGACCTATGGGGTCCTACTGTTGTTCCTCATTTGCTGGTTTTCGCTATTATATTTGTTTTTGTGCGTGATGTTTTACAGATACATTGGGTTGTACCCACTAAAACAACAAATCCACAGGCATACACCACCTTTTGCTCACCTTGAAAAAATGAGTCAAACATAATTCCTTCTCATGTTAAACTTTTCGAAGTGACAATGGAAGGAATTGTACATAACTCTTTGGGCCAGTTTCTGCATCCTGAATTAAGACATCAAACCTCCTTTCCATACACCCTGAAACATAATGGGTGGGCTGAGCATCAGCATCGCGCATCTCATTGGAACGGTGGTACTCTTCATACATCAATCTCACGTCTCCCTGCTCCTTTTGGGTAGAAGCTCTAGCCACCGCAAACTACCTCATTACAAATGCCCAGTCAAGCACCCTCTCCACAAAATCACCCTATCATCTCTTTTTACCAGAACTCCCAATTATACCAACTCCATGTCTTTGGGTGTCACTTGGCCTACCCTTGTCTACGCCCTCATAATTTACTCACAAAGTACGAACCCCGATGCCATCCTTTATTTTTTTGGGCTATCATCTACCTCCAAGGGTTTATCGCCTGTCTGACCCACAAACTCTTAAAGTCTACATATCTCGTCTTGTCAAATTGTCGAAAATGAGTTTCCCCTACGAGTCCTATTTCCTCCTCCACAATACCATTCATTGGCGGTCCTTCCCTTTTTTTCCAACATACTCACAAGCAAACGGACTTATACAGAACAAGGTAAAGATGCAGAGATGGGGGGAAGAGTTTGAGAAATCAAAGGGTACGTGAGCGACCAAGAACGTGGAAAGCGTTTGGGCAAAGAAGCGCAGGTACGTAGGAGAATCAGTAGTTGAGAAAGAAGAAAGAGCAAGAGAAGGGCATTAAGAAATTGCTAGGTCAGGGGAGGCTACCGAAGAAGGAGAAAGAATAATAGGTCCGACTCGACCCAGCCTTCGGCTCCAGCCACCGGGAAAAGAAGGTGAGAGAACCTCTCCGGTGGAGAGATAAGTCCAGCGCCTTGGCGTAAATGGGGGTCGGTGGCGAAATGGTGACGCTGCTGATTATGCATGTATGTGTAAGTGCTGCAACTCAGGCGCCCCACACCTCACCGAGCCGCACTACCCCACCACCCTGTCATCCCCCCTTGAGCGCTTTCCCCAAATCACCCTCAACCACACACCCACTCACACCAACCCTAACCACCCCATACCCACAACACTCCAGCCCGATTCCTTTTTTTTTTCTTCCCGGCACTCCCAATCACCACCGCCCTTTCCACCCCCCCCATACTCTCCCATGTAACCCGTGCAAAAGGCCAGTAGATCTGTTAACCCAAAGACTTTCAGGCTACCATACTACCAATACACCCCTTCCCGAAGTAACCACACCTCCTCTTTTGCCTCAAAAATTGCTTATGTGGTCATCATGCATTGGGATGACGAGTTTAAGGTGTTATGACTATTCAGCAACGGGGGTTCTTGTCCAAGCCCCATGGCTTCACCCAGTGGGCTGGAAATGGGTGTAGCAGAATTAATACAATGTCAGATGGCAGTAATTTTCCAGGTACAATGCTCGTTTTGTTTCTAAGGCTACAATCAAAGTAATGGCTTGAGTACTCGAGAACATTCAGTCCTGTTATTCGGCAAGGAAACCATTTCCTGGTACTGTCACCTCGCCGTGCGCAAATTTGGCCATCATCAGTTGGATTTCCAATGCTTTCTTCATGGCAATGCTTTGTGAAACTATGCTACATGACGCCACCACTCGGCTTGTTGATCCCCGCTTCCCTCTACATTTTGCAATTCCAGAAGTCCTCTGTAAGGCTCAAGCAAGCCCCCCTGCGTGGTACCCACGTGCGAAAATGTTCCTCCGGGGACTCGCTTTCACGTGTTGCGTAAACTACACACGAGTCTGTTTACTCGACATTCGGCACCGGTACAGTCATTCTTTCGTTCTATGTATATGATATCATTTGTTGAATTACGGCGCTACTGCAGCTCTCATTCAGGATGTCACCGATCTTATCAGTACTACCTTCAAACTGGAAGGCCCTTGGTCCCGTTACATTATTTTCTGGAATGGTAGGTCTTCTCGGACGGCAGCGGCTTGTTTCTTCATCAGTCAAAATTGTTCTAGATCTGTTTGGCAGAAAGATTGACTAGAATAATGCCCAGTCAACCAACACGATTGCAGTCTCTTCGTCTACAATGGAGCCGACACCCCCTTTCCGGTAGCACCCACCTCCGCACCTCATTGGGCTCTCAGTACTGGTCATTCCCCGTCCTGACATCCAGTTTTGTTGTCGAACCGAGTTGCTCAGCGCATTCACAACCAAGTGAAACATGATGAACCATTGTCTAAAACGCATTCAGGTACTTTTTTGGCACTCCTTGGTCGATGTGTTTACTCTTCGCACCCGGGACTTGGAGCTTCGTGTTCTCAGATTCGAGATTGGGCCGAATGATAAATGGACAGAAGATCTACATCGGTGTTTCTCATTTTTTTTTGGGGCCGCACTGATTCTGCGGGTGTACAAAAAAACACCAGGTCCTCTCGGCCTCCCTGAAGGCTGAATACCGCGCCTTGCTCTTCTTGATGCTGAGACCTAGTGGGTCACAATAATATTCTTCGCAACTCCGCGCCACACACTATTCCTGCTCTCTATACGATAAACCATAGATGACAACAAATCAACCATCTGTGTGCCAAGATTCGTCCTACACACCAAATGAAGCATGTTGAAGACCGATGTCTTCTTTGTTCGCGATAAGTTCAGGCCGACCCCATGGCTGTGCAGTAGTCCCACTTGAAGAACACCGGGATATTCTCACCAAACTCTCCCGATCCGAACACGATTACCTCAGTTCAGAGCTTTCGTTCGCTTACGCTCAGCTCAGCTTGAGGGGGATAATAACAGAAGTATTCAATATATTATAACATAATATTCGTATTGACTGTGCTAATCCTGTCCTGTTATAATTATTACTTCTTAATCCTGTCCTATTAGATTAGTACACCTTCCTATATCTCCCTTATATATCTCCAGTTATTCCCTTATTAGGTTAACACTTCATACATCAATATTCCTTCATCAGGTTTGTTTTTCTTGATTGTTTTCTGCTACATCACTTGGTGGTAGTTGCCATCTAGCCATGTAATCATGAAGCTGATGGTGAATGGCAAGACCTTTTTTTTGATTTATTGACATTCAAAATCAAATTGCTTAATTAGAATTTTTTTTAAGACAGGTAAGAGTAGTATTATAAGTCTCCAGCACAAATTCTATGCTAAAACATTATTACTGGTCAAAAGAAACCAAGGTAAAAACTTAACGTACTACAGTGGACGCATTTAAAATGGGTATAGATTTTACGCTTGCTTGGTTAATATATGTTACCCTTAGTGCAACTTTGTTCTACAAAAATCTACCTCCATTTCCTTGATTGACTGGTACAACTCCATGAAGTTCGTGAAGAAAATCTAGGAGGACTAGAACTATGGCCATTGGAGGTTATTTTCTACAGAATACTTTAATCTGTTCATGGATTCTGGTTATAATTTGATGATTGTATGATAGTCCAATACTGGAAAAAAAATGTGAACACAATCTTGTCACATAACATAGGTCAGTCAGAAAGATTGAATCTATCAATATATTCTCCGTAAATGTATGTATTTTCTTATCAGAATACTTCTAGCTTGGCTATAGATATGGAGATATTATTTGTGTATATTTTCAGGTTAAAACGAACATTCAAGACAAGACATATCAGCATATATATGCTCGATCCAAATCTAGGTACTTCATCATGTCTCCATACACAATTCTAAAATGTGATTGACTAATACTCTAATATATTTGCTTAACAAAACTCACGTGATAAAGAGAGTAGATTTTATTTTAAAGCAGTTACAACTCATGTGGATTTACTTTTAGATTTTACTTCTCCCTCCTAATTTATGCGATACATTAAGTCTAAAAATGTTTGGCACATTTTATGAATAATAGTGATGTTTAAATAATGAGGTTATGCTTTCCTTTGCAACAGTTAGTTTAATATGCAAGTCAAATTGTCTTTGTGCCTTGTGAAATATGTCATTTGATTAGAGTAATATCTTTTGGCATGTCTTGTCATCTATAGGGCCTTGTTGGATGCTTTCCTGACAATGTTCAAGTTTGCCACAGTCATAGAGTCATGAGCTATTTTGGACCACTCATTAAATAATGTGTGAAATAGGCAAGTTCTGGTGCTTATATATGTTCTCTTTATACAACATATATATCCATATAGTTCCATGAGTGTGCTCTTTGGAGGGTAGAGTGTGTAGACCTTATCCATACCTTGAGTAGGTAGAGATATTGTTTCCGATAGACCCCCGGCTCATGTAAAACATTTTAAAACAGTTTGAAAAGGGAAAACAATAGTAAAGTAGACATGTCAAATAGGGAAAGAACTACTCAACATTCAAAAAAAAAAAGGAAGAGTAGCAATGGCAAAATATTGCGACAATCGAGGTAACAGAAATAACGGGCAGTAGTAGAAGTCATAGGCCAAGGAACTATGAGAACATATACTAATACTACTAGAACGAGAGAAGAACAAGTACACTTATGAACACTACCACAAAGCGTTTTGCAGGAAAGCGAGACAATACTTAATTACCTACTAACATTCTACCCTAATCGGTGATCTCCATAATTTCTATATAAGGTCATGTCCTCGGTAAGATAAAGATGCACCATGTCATGTCCAATAACCTTTCTCTAATACTTCTTTGGTATACCTCTCCTTGAACCCACCATTGCCAACCTTTCACACCTCCTAAATAGAGTATTTGTGCATTTCCTCTTCACATGTCTTAACCATTTTAGACTCTTATCTTATCCACCGGTCACTTCCATCCTAATCTTATCTCTCCTAATATGCCCACACATCAACCACAACATCTTCATTTCAGTACTTCACATCTTCTGGACATGTGACTTCTTAACTGATCGACACTTCGGCCCATACAACAGTCGGCCTATCCACCACTCAATAGATCTTGCGTTTAAGTTTTGGAGGTGTATTTTTATCACACATGACTCTAGAGGCGAGCCTATATTTTGTCCTTCCTACACCAACACAAAGTGTGAGATCATCATTGATCTCTAATACTTTTGTATTAAACAACAATAACAACACAACCATTGTAATCCCACAAAGTAGGGTCTAGGGAAGGTAGAGTGTACGAAAACTTTACCCATGCCTTGGAGGTAGAAAATCTATTTCCAATAGATCCTCGGCTCAAGAAAGATGGTTCAAAGTAGTATGAAATAGGAAATGACAGAAGTGAGAAACAATGACAAACCATTCGAAACAGTGGCTACAATTAATTAATAAGATAATTGTTGAAGAGTCCCACCTCACATAAAAAAGGAATATGTGGTCTCTTTAAGAGGCTTGAGCAATCCTCTCTTTCAGCTAGCTTTTAGGGTTTTAGATTATGCATTGTAAAGTGTTAAAATCGCATCATGTTTGTAAGATTTTTAAAAGAATATCTTATTAAACCAGATACTATTTAGGAGTCTAAAATGGTAATGTCATTAATATTTGATCATTAGTCTTCGACAACTACTTAAAATTATTGGGAGAAATTATACTATAATATCTCAACTATATGATAAATTTTAATTTTAGTTCTTTTATTGTATAATAATAGGCATATTTAACCCTTGGTCAATTCAAATGTGTATCTTCAATCCTCTTATGTAAAAACTATGTTATATTTGGGCTCTTCTAAAAAAAACTACCTTGAAATATGTTGTATCATTTATAAGCTTAACATCAGACATGATTAATTAAAGAATGGAGTGATCAATAATTGATGAGTTAAAAAAACATTTGAGAATAATAAAGTTTAATTTTTTTAGTCAAATAACACAATCATGAAATAAAAATTCATCACATAATTAAAATAGAAATACTCTCGACTTCACACTACCCATAACTTCAATTACAAGAAATGTTGGGGCTATTGCCCATGTTTCAAGCAAAGGCGTCATGGCCTAATCCTACTGGAAAAAAGATTGGAATATTCTGCTTATTGGTTCCAATTCTATTAGGAAAAGGATTGGAATAGTAATCCTATTTGTAGTGGTTTTGGCTTTATAAGGAAAAAGCACAAAAACTCTATAAATAGAGGATGGTTTGCGAGGAATAATTCAATTGCTCATGGTTTTGTCTTGTGAATAGACATAAAACATAAGAGAGGTTTTTGAGAGAGGGCTTTAACAAGAGAAAAAGAGTAGAAAAAAGGAGTTTTTTGCTGAAGTCTTTTCTCCGACTAGCAGTCAGATCGTGTTTTCGATAAAACAACCGTTGGATCGGGCGAATTGGGACTGAGTGTCCTAACATCTTGGGGATGATTGTTGAAACGGTGAGATTCAGATTTGGGGTCAGGAAAAGAATCCTGTTTAGGTCCCGAACAGAAGCTGGGTTTGGGTGTGTTTCTTTCTATTATCGTTTGTGGTGTAGCTATTGTGTTGTTCCTTTTGGCACTTTTGTGTAGCCATTAGAAGAAATTTTTAAACCTCTTATTGTTTAGTGAATCAATTCGGATATTATCGATCCCGTGGTGTATTTACTTCGGTTTGAAGGGTTTTTCCAGGTAAACTTGGTGTCTGTATTTTATTTTTTTTTGTTGGTAGATGTTTTCAATTTCATCTTCGTTCAAACAACTGGTATCAGAGCCAGATTTCAATGACGGAGTCAGGTTCAGTGGTTCGATGATCGATGGATTGAACCAGGTTAGAAAGAGGTGTCATCTTGACGGGTGTAGTTCGCCGCAACCTTTTGTGACAGTAACGAAGATTTTGTTGGAGAAATTGTTTCAGAGAGGCTCTCTGTTGTGAGGACATAAATTTTTCAAAGGCGTATTATGGAGAGGGGAAGCAAGTGTTGAAGCATTAAGTGACAGGAAGGTGGGACACAATTATTTTGTCAGAAATTCAGGTCAAGGGGGAGATTGTTGGGTTTTATTTGCCCCAAAGTTCTTACCATAAATAGGTTTTCCTTGTGAGGAAAAAGGTTTTGAAGCTGGGTTTGGGTGGTGTTTCTTTCTATTATCTTTGTTGGTGTAGCATGTTTGTTCTCTTTTGGCACTTGTTGTGTAGCCATTAGAAGAATATTTGTAAACCCTCTTACTTGTTATAGTTGAAAGGCAATTCGGATCTTGTCGAGTCCGTGGTGTTTCCTTCAGGTTTGAAGGGTTCAACGTTCACTTGGTGTTCCTTTTATTTGTTAGATTTTCAGTTTCATCTTTTCGTCACAACAACTGGTATCAGAGCCAGATTCACTGACTGGTCCAGGTTCAGTGGTTCGATGATCGATCGAGTGAACCAGGTTAGAAAGAGGTGTTCATCTGAGGGGGTGTAGTTCTAGCCGCAACCTTTTTGACAGTAACGAAGATTTTGTGGAGGAAATTGTTCAGAAGGCTCTCTGTGTTGAGACACATTATTTTGCCAAAGGAGAAATGGAGAGGAGAATCACCTTTTGAAGATTAAGTAAAGAAGGTGTACAAATTTATTTTTGTCAGAAATCAGGCCAAGGGGAGATTTGTTGGGTTTTATTTGACCCTAAATTTCTTACCATAATAGGTTTTCTTTAGGAAAAAGTTTTGAATTGGAACTAAATCCTTTTCTTGTAGCGAAAAGGTTTAGGACTCTATAAAATATAGGAAGGTTCCTGCTAAATTATAGCATCACAATGAGTCTTAAAGGTTTGAGAGTTTGGGGTTAGAGGGGAGGATTTTGTGGGTCACAAAGCTTGATATGTTATCATCATTGTGGAACCTCCCATGTATTCCGAGTGAATGGTTGAGGTTGTTTCTCTCTGTATTTTGTACTCCATATATAGTGGATTGCTATATCCTTTGTGGACGTAGGTCTTGATTGACCGAACCACGTTAAATTTGTTCTTTTTGGTATATTTTCTCGTTGTCTTATACTCGTGGTCTTCGAGTTTGCTTTGCTACTTCCGCCTTTACCCTGCTTAATTTCGGTCCTTAACAAGTGGGATCAGAGCCAATCAATGACGGAGTCAGGTTCAGTGGTTCGATGAGGCGTATGATTGAACCAGGTTGAAAGGAGGTGTTCATCTTGACGGGTGGTGTTTCTGCCGGCAAACCTTTTTTGACAGTAAACGAGATTTGTTGTGAGAAATTGTTTCAGAGAGCTCTCTGTTTGGCATCAAATTTTTCAAAGGAGATTATGGAGCGGAGGACGAAGAAGTGATGAAAAGCTTAAGTTGAAGAAGGGGGACAAATTTATTTGTCAGGGAAAGTCAGGTCAGGGGGAGATGTGTTGGGTTTTATTGCATAAATTTCTTACCATAATAGGATTTTCCTTGTAGGAAAAAAAGTTTTGGAAGTGACTAATCCTTGTCTTGTAGAAAAAGGTAGGACTCTATACTATAGGAATGTTCATTCTAACTTCATCAGCATTCACAATGTAGTCTTAAGGGCTTTGGGATTTTGGTTAGAGGGAGAATTTGTGGGGTCACAGGCTTGATTATGTTAACTTTGTTGAGGTGTTTCTCTCGTTATTTTGTACTCTCATATTCTATAGTGGATTGTATCTCCTTTGTGGACGTAGGTCAGATTTTGACCGAACCACGTTTTAAATCTTTGTGTCTTTTGGTATATTATCTCGTTGTCTTCTTACTCGTGGTCCTTCGAGGTTTGCTTTGCTAGCTTCCGCGTATACACCTTCTTATTTTCGGTCCTAACAGAAATTTCATTTTTTAAAGGAATAGTCTCCATAAATTTTCTTGGAATGAACAATTAAGTACCTGAAATATGAACTCTGAAATTTCGGTACACCAAAAAGAGAAGCTTTCACAATCCACTTCACACTCAAAATTCTCAGTGACAACTCAAACCACATCTATTTCCTAGGGTTAATAATGGTTATATATTAGGGATTAAAATTAAAATTATATTTAACTCCTAATTGAGAATTGAAAGAGAAAAAAGAAGGCTTCCTTTTCCTAGTTTTATTTGGTCACATACATACGTTTAGGTAAAATTTTCACAATTACCTATCTTGACACAAAAAAGTAACTCTTTTTTCCACTTTAGACATTCTACTTAAACTACAACAGAGAAGATTTAATCTTCGATAAATTAAGCCCTTTACACCTCTTAAACATTATAATCATTCAAATCTCCTTTAAATAATATTCTCAACAAAAACAACCTAACATAATATAATCATGTCTTCTTCAAAAAAATTTTTAACTCTAAAGACTTTCTATGGTGAGGAATTTGTACTGGACGAGGCGATTGTATTAAGGTCACAAGCTATCAAGAATATGATTGAAGAAGATTGTGTTTCAAACGTTATTCCACTGCCTAATATTCATAGCAAAACAATGACCAAAGTGATTGAATACTGGAAAAAACATTATGAAGAATGCGTTTCCAAACACATGTTTATAGATTTTGACAAGGCTTTTGTGAATGTTCACCACTCGATTTTGTACGATCTTATTTTAGCTGTTAATTTTCTTAACAATAAGGAGATATTGAATATGATATGTCAAAAACTTGCCTATAGGGTCAAAGGAAAAACATCAGAAGATATACGTAAATAATTTGATATCAAGAATGATTTTACTCCAGAGGAGAGAAGACCAAAGATTAATAAGCACCGAATGCTTGAGTTTTTTAAATTGTTATTACACTAGTGTTATTTTAATTTTTGTTCTTTTTTCATTTTAGAAATCTAGACCGATTTAGTTAGTTATATTCATATTTTATTTGTCTTACTTCTGTGGTCTTTTTATTTATAATAGTTGGTTTGGGGTTTTATAAAATTATTAATATGTTGAAAAACATTAGAGCCTATGTATATAAAAATTTAAGAAGCAAAATGAACGCAAGATATATTTGATACCCAAAAAGACAAATATTCGATAGGAATTATCTTAGGAAAAAGCATAGTACTCCGCTCAACCTATTTCTAAAATCCATGAAATACAACTGATATTATACTAAGTCCTATTATCTATATTATACTAAGGTCCTATTATCCCCCTGAATTTATTTTATAAATAATTTATACTCCTTTTTGGCCTACGTGACACTAGTTTGAAAAAAAATCAACACACATTGAGCCTACAAGATAGTGTTGCGTATGCCGAAAATGGATAGAAAATTATTTATAAAATATGATAGGACCTTAATATAATATAAGTGTGTCTCTGAAATTTCGGGCATAGATTGAGGGGGTACTTGTGTATTATCCCTTTATTTTAAAATAATTTTGAGTTATTTTCATTCAAAGCATATTTAATAAATTTTATTAATTAATTGACACAATTTAAGTACTGAAATCTCTTAACAAGGCTTTTCGTTGAAGTTATTCATAAAACAAGAAAAATGATTTAAGTATTAGGGAATCCTTTAAAAGACTACTAAAGTTTAAAACTTAAGAAACAAGAGAGACAGTATGGAGTTTCTCTTTTAATATAAGGTTATATTGGTTTACATGTCACTTATAAAAATTCAATAATAATGTTAATTGGTGCTAGTGCTTATAAAAAACTCTTCGACTTGATCTGGGTAATAAGATAGAGATTGAAAGAACGTATAGAAAAATTCATGAAAGGAAGCGGTATAGTCAAGATTCTACTTGGCACAAATTCGAATTAGTTGAGATTTAATACAAATATTAAACATTGAGTGAAATTTTATAATATAATAATTGGAGGAACTTATATATGTATTATCTTTCCTTTTGCACAATATATAGTGCATCTTGCTAGTTATTAACAGATGGGTTTAACATATTACAACAAAATAAATCATTATTACAATTGCTATGAAAAAAATACTTGTAATACTCCAAATTTTAGGACAATACTTTACAACGGCTTCTCAAATAATTATATCATTGACCAAAATTCTACTAATTAAATGACTTTATGTACATGTAATATATTGATATTTTATAAATTATGTTTGATCGTATATATGTGTGATGTACAACTATAAATCATATATGTATATATAATCAGAAAGACATTTATATAATATTTATACATTGCAATGCATCTTCCTTACGAGTTTATTGTTTTTCGAATATCGATCAACTAATCTATTTGAAATAATCCCAAATTATAGATATGAGCAACTTTCGGTGTCTCAATTCTTATTAATATTATTTATTCACTAGAAATGATCAATTCAAATTTGCGGCAGATCAAATTTAAAAATTTGAGGTTAGAAACATTGTACCGGCAAATTTCAATGAATATTCGATTTAAATCTCCACTAAACAATCCTAAAATGTAGATTACATGATCTCCACCAAATGGTCATTTTGTTTGATTACTAGAATTTAATATTACAATTTTCCTATCTGTTACATTTATTTTGAGTGATAAAGATGAATCTTTGAGATCCCCACTGATAAAATGGTAAAACAGAGTATCAATCTTATTTGATAATGAAAGAGCAAGACACTCTTTTTATAGATACAAAGTACAGGAACAATCGATGTGGTTAACTCCTACGAGGACACAAATTCTATACCTAGAAGAGTCCAACATGAGACAAATTGTATACCAGATCTTTTCAATTCCAAAATTCAAACTAATGCATATCTATAACTAACTACTAATATCATATTACGCCCCCTCAAGTTGGAGCATGGAGGTCTCGAATGCCCAACTTGGCAATTAATATTTGAAACTGGTGCGCACCTAAAGCTTTAGTAAAAACATCAGCAAGTTGAGGTTGTGTTAAAATGTGATGACAAACCGATAAACCCAATTGAATACAGTCCCGAACAAAATGACAGTCCACCTCAATGCGCTTAGTTCGTTCATGATAAACTGGATTGTTTGCAATATGACGTGTAGCTTGACTATCACAATATAAAGAAACTGGATCCAAGCAAGGGACATATAAGTCTGAAAGTAAGTGGCGTATCCAAATGATCTCACAAGCAGTTGTTGCCATTGAACGATATTTTGCTTCAGCAGAAGAACGTGAGATTGCTACCTGTTTCTTGCTCTTCCATGAAATCGGTGAATGACAAAGAAATATGATATACCCACTGGTTGAACGACGGGTGAGTGGACAACTTGCCCAACCTCTATCACAAAATCCTTTTATAGAGAAAGGACTTGATATTGAAAGGAAAATACATTGGCCTGGTGCAAGCTTTAAATAACACAATATCAAGAGGGCAGCTAACCAATGATTTTGTCGAGGCTGGTACATGAATTGAGACAACAAATGAACGGAATAACAAATGTCAGGCCTATAAATGGATAGATAATGTTGGGTTATCGGTCTTTTTCCCTTCCTATGTGGATAAATAAAAGCACAATTTGGACCAACCCATTTTTACCCATAGGCCCATTCTTATGAGGCAAATATAAGCCTATTTAATCTTATTTCATCTACACACAGAGTTTTTTCAGCCCCAACAGAGAGAAAGAGAGCAGTTTTTCGCGAGTCAAAATTCGAGCCCTAACCCAACTCAAATTGCCGATTCCGCTTCGTTTCTGTCCGATTCGCTGATTTTTTGGAGCAGCAGATTATCTTTCATCTCAATCTTTGATTAGGAACTGGCATAAGATGGATTTTGTGGCCTGCAGCTTCAAGTTTTGCTTTTTTTTTTGTTTTGTGAATATAGCTGCGAAATTGGTGATTTTGCTCCTTTAATTCTCTGATTTGGGTGCAATCTTATTTGTTTGTTGTCGTTGTTGGCACTATTTTTGTGGCCAATTTTGGGAGAACAATATGTGTAACTCTGGATGATTATAGTGGAGATTTGGGTCCCGTGGTTTTTTAACTCTTCACATCGAAGGGTTTTCCACGTAAATCTTGTGTCTTGGGTGATGGTTTATTATTGCCTTGTTATATTTTGTTGGTTGCATTACTTGCTGCCTTACTATCATTTGCTTGTGATTTTTGTCTTCTCTTGGTTCAAATCGAGAAGGGAAGTATAGACTTTGGGTATTCTTCTTGTTTCCTGTCAGTCTTCCTTATTTTAGTGCCCTTGTCTTTCCCAAAAAGTGTTATCAAGCATTGGTTATTGTTGATTGTCGTGGTGAATGATGAGCGCAAATATGAGCCAAAATATGTTTTAACTAGTAATAACTATCATATTTGAAGGGCAAGATGAACAAGATCTTCTATTCTGTGTCAGGTCGGGGGGTCTGTTGGCGGATTTACCTGTGTTTTTGCCTTCTAATAACCTCAGTCTTTGATGATGAAGAAGGGTTTAGCTCTGCCAGGTTTGTGAACTATATAGACCTGGGTTTAAGATATGTTAGAAATCATATTGATGAATGAGACACATGCCAAAGTTTGTGGACAAGCCAATACACTTGTATGCTTCGAGACTGGCCAACAACAGTTGTTCTATTGAATAATTAATGAATATCAGGTATAAAGGGGCACTCCTATTTCTGATATATTATGATTTTTCATGGTGTTCTTGACCAGCTGTCGCGGATGGGTGTAAAGTTGATAATTAGATCAGGGACTTGGCTTCTTAAATACTCGGCCAGACTCTTGGGAAACTCTTTGAGTTTCTTTGACTAATTCTGCTCCAGTGGTGTTGTAACCATGATAATACTAAGAGTGGTGTCTTGATGAAGAAATGAAGAAGATCTCAAGCCTCATCTTCTTCAGCTTCACGACTCCGAGTTTTGGTTCTGAGATAGGGGGAGAACAGAGCCAGACGTCAGATGATAGAGGTAAAGTAGAACCAAGTCAAAGTCCTAAATACAAGAATATTTACATGTGACTATGTCCATCAGACTGGGCATATCATGGAAATATTGTTAGACAAGCACAAGAGAGATATGAGACAACCAAAGAGAAGTCGATATGAAATCGTGTTGCTGTTGTTGCTAATGATGATCTTCTGTTTCTTGTGATTCAAATGCCATTAATCTTGTTCGTGATGAGCTAGCTGGTTTGTGGTTCTGGTGTCACTTCTCATGTCACGCCAAAGAAGGAATTATTTTCTTCTTATACTCCAGTAATTTTTGGACGTTGAAAAATGGGCAATAATCATTACGTTGAAGTTATTGGCATTGGTACCGTTTGTTTGGAAGTAACAATGTGTTTCCAAACTAGTTCTCAATATGTCAGCCTGCTCCAGTGTCGCTTGAATTTGTTTCTGGGGGATATCTTAATGATGATGGGTATGTTAATACACTTGGTGTTGGCCGTGGAAGCTTACTAGATGTTTGATGGTTGTGGCCCCGTTGTGACAAGTTGTCAACTTGTTGTATTTCAGGCTCCATGTCTAGAACTCAGTACATTTGGTGGAGAATGATATCATCAGGTTAATGGCATAGAAGGCTGAGTCATATGAGCGAGAAGGGGTTGATAGTTTGGCTAAGAAAATTTTGCTTTCTGGAGTGAAAAAGCAAAGTTTGAAGAAATGTTGTTCATTGCTAGCCGGTAAACAGAACATTTTCTTTTCAGAGTCATCTCCTTCAAGAAAGCTTGATTTGCTGGAGTTGTACATTCTGATTGCCTTGTTATATTTGTTTTGGTTTGAATAACTTTCCTTCCTTACTATAACAGAATTTCTTGTGGTTTTGTTTTGTCTTCTCTTGGTTCAAATCGAGAAGGAAAGTATAGACTTAGGTTTTCTTCCGTTGTTATCCTGTCAGGCATTCTTTGTTAGTGCCTTGTCTTTCCCAACAGATAAATCATTCCTCCAACCAATTTGTGAAAGGGCTCAGGATCCTGCAGACGAGAACTTTCAACCAAAGATAAATGGTGATGTTGTTCCATGGGAAATTTCACTTGTTTAGATCCCATCATGCCCATTTCTTTTAAAATATCCAGCGTGTATTTTTGCTGTGAAACAACTATTCCTTCTGAACTGCGAACAACTCTTAGACACAGAAAAATGAAGATGCTAAGTAGCCCTTTAAATCCTTCAAATTGAATGCCATTGGTGGCAACGATCACATCATCTACATACACAAGAATAACTGTAAAAGAATTTTCTTGTCGGTATAAAATTAAAGAAGCGTCAGCCTTGTATTGTGTAAAGCCAAACCTTAAAATATCAGTACAAAACTTAGCAAACCACTGCCTTGAGGCCTCCTTTAATCCATAAAGTGACCGTCGAAGGCGACAAATTCTATTATCTTCGGCCGACAAATATCCAGGCGATGGTTGCATGTAAACTTCTTCATGTAAATCTCCATGAATAAAATCGTTATGCATAACCAGTTGATAGAGATCCCAATTTCACACAACTGCAACAGCTAAAAGGGTACAAAGTGTAGTTAGTTTTGCAACTGGAGAAAATGTTTCATTATAATTTAAACCTTCTACTTGGTTGTAGCCTTTAGCGATAAGGAGTGCCTTATATCTCTCAATTGATCCATCAGAGTTAAACTTAATTTTGTAGATCCATTTACAACCAATCGCTTTTTTATCTACTGGGAGATGTTCTAAGGTCCATATGTGGTTTTGTTCAAGTGCTTCCAGCTCTTTTCTCATGGCCTGCTTCAAGTGTTCCACCTGTACTACTTGTTTGTAAGATGTTGCCTCATTATGATGGGTAATGGCCAAAAGAAAACATGTATGAGCCGTGGAAAAATTGGAATAGGAAAGATACTGACATAAAGGATAAGTTGGACCAATACCTGAGCAAGTTGTGTTGGATTAGCATGAAGAAGAACTTTTATTATTGTTCTGGAGATTGACTAGAAAATATTTAAGATGAGCTGGTTGGGTTTTGGTGCATTGAGTTTGAGTTTGAACAGTAGTGTTCTTGATTGTTCAATAATTTGATCTTGTGATTGTTGAAGATTTATGGTGTCACTTGGAGCCATATTTGGGTGTGTTGTGCCTGGATTGAGATTTTCTTATGGTGGACCTTGGCTTGAAAAGGTTTGATCAGGATCATCAATAGACAAGGGTAAAGGTACTTGTGGTTGTTTTTTAAGAGAAGAGAGAGTATTTTCTTTATAAGAAAAAAATCTTTCATTAAAAATCACATCACGAGAAAAAACTACTTGATGTGTTTTTAGATCAAAAATCTTATAATCTTTATGACCATATGGATAACCCATAAAAATACAAGGTGTGGCTCTATCATGAAATTTATCACAAGATCATGCAATAACTGAAGCATAACAGAGACATCTAAAAACACGTAAATGTGCATATGAAGGTTTTGACGAAAATAATTCATATGGACTTTTTCCAGATAAAAGAGGTGTTGGTTTGTAATTAATTAAATAAGATGTTGTTAGAACGCACTCTCCCTAAAATTTTATTGGTAAACCAGCATGCAACCTTAAGGATGTAGCGACATCAAGTAAATGTTGATGTTTACGTTCTACTACACCATTTTGTTAGGGTGTAGAGATACAAGAAAACTGATTTAGAATTCCTTCTTCCCGACAACATTGTTGAAGTGAACTATTATTAAACTCTGTGTTGTTCTCACCGTGAATGGTTTTAACCAAACGATTGAATTGTCTTTGTACCATTGCAAGAAAGGAAATCAATGAATGAGAAACTTTTTTTTTAGACTTAAGTAAATACACCCAAGTAGTTCTGGTAAAATCATCCACGATGGTCAAAAAATAAAGAGACTTTGACAAAGACGGTGAATGATAGGGACCCCATAAATCACAATGAATCAAATCAAAAGCTTCATTAGATTTAATAGAACTAATAGGAAATGGCTTCCAAAATTGCTTAGCTCGGTGGCAAGAATCACAATAATCATCTAACTTATTAAAACTAAAAAACTGAAGTTCTGAAACAAAAGACAAGTGACTAGAAGATACATGACCAAGACGTTGATTCCACAAAATAGTTTGGTGTTTATTTGAAAAAAGAGCTGAAACTAGTGCTTGACTTTGGAAATAATAAAGGTTATTCTTCAACTTACCCATGCCAATCAGCTTCCTCGTGGCTAGGTCCTGCAGAACACAAAAGGAAGCGAAGAAATGAGCAACACAATTTAAAGATTGTGTCAACTTACTGATAGAAATAAGATTGCATCCAAACATTGGTACATGTAAAACATATTATTGAAGAATTAAGAGTCACGTCTCCACAAGTATTAGAAGTAAAAGATGAACCATCAGGAATAGTTATATTAGAATCAAAGAGAAGCTTTATTTCATTACAAAGAATTCTTCTGACAAGTCATACGATCAGACGCTCCAGAATCTAATATACATTCATAATTAGCGGCAGAAAAAGTAACTGCCTTACCAGCAAAATTAGTCATTGAATCGATAACCTTGGAGTTTTCAAGGCTTAAAAGAGACATAAGTTGGTTATATTGTTCTTTTGATAAACCACTTATTGGGGAGTAATCCACACGTTCAACTTCTGATGTTCGGTTGGAATTAGCTGACTTAACCTTTCCTTTTCTATTGTTTTCCCACCAATATGGATAGCCATGTAGTTCAAAACAATTGTCCTTGGTGTGTCTCAACCATTTACAGTGATCACCAAAAAGTTTAGAGACATCACAGTTACCTGAAAATTGACGAGAATTGAAAGTATTTGTATTTCTCTTTGAAGCAAATGCCTCCCCCTCCAATAAATTATTTCCATTGCTTGTAACGAGTTGTTGTTGTCGTTCTTCCTGTGAAACTAGTCCATATACACGGGCTAGAGATGGTAATGCTTCAATATTTAAAATCTGAGATCAAACAACATTAAATTTCTTATTTGATCCCATAAGAAACTGATGAACCTTCACTTTTTCCCTTTCTGCTGCATATTCCTTAATGGCACCACAACTACAGTTTGGTAACTGACAATACGATCCATACTCATCCCATAATCTCTTTAATTTGGTTTAGTAAACACTCATTGTTTGATCCTGCTGTTGTGTATTCACGATTTTCATCTTCAACTGGTAACTCGAAGAGCATTCCCTTGTGAAAATCTCTCCTCTAAATCTTTCCAAAGTTCACCTGTTGTATAAAAAAAAGCTAGACTAGTGTGAAGTGAGGGATGAAGAGAGTTAAAAATCCAAGATAATACCATGGAATTTTCCTTAATCCAGGCAGCTTTGTTTGTAGAGCTTGTTGTTTGTCACGGAAGAATACCATCAACATATCCTAACTTTGACTTAGCCAACAAGGCATTTCTCATGGCCTTTCACCATTTCGGATCATTATCTTGTGTGAGCAAACATGGACCAAGCGCATTGGAGGGGTATCAGGTTGGATGTCGCAAAATTTCCGCGAAAATGTGGGATACTCATTAAGATTGTCCAACCAGTTCATTATTATTTTGTTGTTGTTTCTTAATGATCTAATACCATGATAAAATGGTAAAACAGAGTATCAATCTTATTTGATAATGAAACAGCAAGATGCTCTTTTTATAGATACAAAATATAGGAACAACCGATGTGGTTAACTCCTAGAAGGACAAAAATTTTATACTTAGAAGAGTCCAAATGAGAATAAATTGTAGTTACCAGCAATCTTTTAGTTCAAAGTCAACAAAGAACTAATTACATATCTTAAAAATGTAGCCAATACACCCGGTATTACCCACTAACTCCAATTACAAGAGGTTTTATATTTCTGTAAGCAATGGTCCCTACGAATAATTATATTTGTGTTTACAAGATTCAAACATCATGGTTAGATATTACCAGATCCTAGACACAATCTTTCTAGAGATGGAGAACCATTTGACTGTCAGGAAATGGGCCCTTGGGTCACTTACCTCGTCTTTTTTTTTTTTGCACTATCCTTCTTGCTTTCTTACCTATAGCTCTCTTGTCTTAGTGACTCTTCCTCTTTCCTAGATTTTTTTTCTGAGGGTTAAAATGATAGATTTTTCATTTGCCAATGAGTTGGATCCGCCCCGATTCAATTAATAATGGGACTTTTTTCCAGAGAAAGGTTTTGTGACATGGACGCCCAGACCCACTCAATCGGTCGGTTGGCCCACCTAACAGATGATGATATTCTCGATCAAATACAACTTTCAAACATCATGGTTATATATTATGGAAAAAATAATTTTTCTCCTAATGGAGATTTGGAAGGAACAAAAACCCACTTCTTGGTAATCTTATTCGGTTACATACATACGGTTTAGGTAGAATTTTCACAATTTCCTAATTTAACTTTGTTCATGCAAAACTGATTCTCCCATCATTTATTTTGATTATTCTACGTAATAGGATCGGTTGTAAATTAGTGCCATAAATGTAGTCATTCAAACTCTTCAAAATTATAATCATAGGTTCAAATAAAAGTGACCAGCCGTGTGTCACTCAACAGCGTTCTAACATTTTAAGGACTTGTGATGGTAAGGAATTTGAACTCGACGAGAGCGAAGGATAGTATTAAATAGAAAAAAAAACAAACCGTAAGGGCACAAAAAACTATCAAGAATATGGTGGTGATGAAGATGATTCTTTTCAACTGTCATGTTCTCGCTAATGTTCATAGCAACAAAAATAAGACCCAAAGTGATCGAATACTGAAAACAACCATTTGCCAGGATGGGACGTCTCAAAAAACATGTTGATGGATTTACAAGACATTTGTGAATGATGCCTACCACTCGATATGCATGCTCTTATTTAGCTGCTAATTTTAGTACTATAACCCACAGAAGATATGGAATAAGGTGTTAAGATAGTTGTGATAGGACTATAAAGGAGAAAACACCACAGAACTACGTAAACAAATTGATGATCAAGAATGATGCTTACTCGCAAAGGAAGAGAGGAGGAAGATCACGGGAGATCCCTTAAAGAAACTGATTGGGATTTTGAATGATTAGTAGTTATTTTCAATTTTGTTCCTTTTGTATTTCAGAATCAAAATTGTCTAATTAGTTATATCCTATTTTATTTAGTTCTATCTTCTTGTGTTCTCTTTTTTACTGAATTGTTACTTGGTTTCTATTGATTTATAAATTTATGAATTATGTTGAAAAGAAATTAAAGATATTTATATTAAATTTGAAAAAAAACATTCATCCAATTTGTTAAAAGATGAATTTGATATCTCAAAAAGAAATATCTACAATTAATTTGTTAATGATTTTGAGTTATTTTTGTATTTATCCAATTGACTTGATATAAGAAAAATGTTGGAAGAATGTATAAAAAAAGCGGTATAGTCCGAGTGAGATCCTACTTGGCGCGAATTCAAGTTAATCAAACATTAATGTGGATACTAAACACTGGATAAGAAACTGAAAAATATTAATTGGAAGAAGGTATACATGTATCATCTTTCATTTTGCACAATATATGTCAGGACCAAAAAATGGACGTGATGGCACTCGTCTTATTCCACCTAGACAAATCAGCCTAAAACTCAACAATTATAATAATATGCAGAAAATCTACAATCAACTTAAAAATACCCCCCAAACCTGGTTGTTACGTGTAAAAGCCTCTAATGTATATACTAGAATGAAATAAAATACGCAAGTCTCAAATGACATTGTCTTTCAACTAAAAAAAACATAAATAGGAGTAAGAAGGTTCGCTGAGAAGACAAACAACTACCTAACAATTTTTTGCATGAAGACAAAAATGAAGAGAATATAAGGTATGACGAAGATCTATTCCCGTAACCTATGAAATATTGTTGAAGTAAGGGGTAAGAACCAAAACACATGGTACTCAACAAGAAAACCTCTAAACACAAGCTAAGGGAACAAAATACGGGTACTTCTTTCATACCATCCGAACCTCCACAACTACAACCTGCATAAAACAAACCGAACCTAACAGCTCAGAGTTTACATAATAAATACCTCAACAACAACAGTTAACAAATTACATATCCTCAACAACAACACTTTAATAAATTACATATCCTCAACAACAACACTTTAACAAATTATATATCTTCAACAACAAACACTTTAACAAATTACATATCATCAACAACAACACTTTAACAAATTACATATCCTAAAAAATAGGCTCAGTATTCATCAATCACAAGATCAACAAAAAGACACTCACAAGATCCACAATACACAAAATTAAGTTCACCAATGATAAAGATGTGCAATGTCAAGTATAATGATGCATGATGCACACCCATTGTCTCTCAGTCGGGATCCATGGGGGTCATATCATTCCATGTATCCATCGAGACGTGCAATAGGACCTTCGATAATAGTAAGCACGCGGCGTGAGAGAAGTCTCTCGAAATATAGTATCCATTGCGGCACGCGGTGCATCCCTCAAAAAATAATATCCATCTGGCGCGCGATATGTCCCTCGAAATGGTACATCATATTTAATTTCTTATTCTTTCTCACTTCACATAACACTTTTCAAAACCATGCCTCAGAATAATGAAAATGACATATTAGCACAAACAATGAGGAGATGACTATTTTCATAACATTGCACAATTCACAACAACACAATCATGATTCAACAAGCCTTTCAAACCATTCTCAACACAACACACAAACAATTAATCACATTACCTTTTATTACCCCTTTTTCATCATTAGAATTAATCAATGCGGACAAGCCAACCCATCACAAAGTCTCATTACCCCAAACACATATTACAAGGAAATACACGAATTGCATACACTTAACAAGAGTTTAGAAATCCAATTGCCTCAAATAATCGTACAATCACTTCGGGGGACGTGAGGTCTTCCATTTTGTTCGGGGGTTGTACGTCCACTACAAAGGATAGATTCTTCACACGAAAACTCACAAACACCTATTGTTACTATAGGTCTAGCCTTGACACAAAAACTCACTCCAATTATTAATACAATTCTAAATCTTGATTCCAACACTAGGCCAGATTTCATATTTCCTAAATTTCACAGTCCATAGTAAGTCATAATGTCTCAAATAGTACGACCCTAAAGTTTAGATGATATCATACCCCACAATATTTAATTTTACATGTCCCAACATATCATAAATACTTTAAATTAAATGAAGTAATTAAATAGAGAGTTATCGAAATTCACTAGTGGCGAAACGGTGACACACTAAAAAAAATAGGTTGGAAATAAACTTCCACTCCGTATGTATTATTACACCATAATAATGTACAATGATTATATCATGACGACCTTAACGCCATCTTTGGTCACACTGAATGCAAATTTCTAACTTCTTAAGTCGATACTCTCTGTTACATCTTTTTCTCTCAAACTCACAAATATTATATTATAAGATTATGTTATATCCTATTACACAACATAGAAACTAGTCTTAGATTATACCGTTGATTATTTCCCTTGAATTCCCCATTCTCTTCCACAAGTCCTAATAATAATAATAATAATAATAATAATAATAATAATAATAAAATAATAATTAAAATATAACATGTACTAATATACATTCAAATTCACAGGCTTGTGGCATTTACCATAAGCATTCGACCTAGTTTGAGGCTGCACATGTAAGCTTTTTGTTCTTCCCTTCTCTATTTTTTTTCTAAAATTGAATTAGTTTACAGGTGAAAAACCCCTAAGTAACTTAGTTAATACATGAAAAAAAAACGATATATCAGATCGTTAACCACAATTAAATAAAAGAATATATTTGTAACAACATTCCTACATTAAGTACTATATGTTAGCGATGATGTAAAAATTCTCAACCAACTTTATCGACGTGTTATAAATGACTCTGGAAATCAAAATTGTTTAATAGGATCTAGTAAATTCAAAAATTTAGGCAATATGTACTATGACCTCTCAAGTAAATGTTGATCAAATGGACACATTCTATTAATAAATTTTTGGTGAATGTATATGTAAATGTATCACATTTATATATAAATGTGTAAGAGTTGTACTACGTTTAGAGTATCGCTACAATTAGACAGTGATAAAATAATCACCAAATATAGCTACATAATATTTATACATTATAACGCATCTTCCTCATAAGTTGAATTTTTCTCAATACTAACTAGCTTAAATCTCCACTAAATAGCCCTAAATTAAAGATACAAAAAAAATTCAATGTTTTGATTCTTTCAGTATATTATATTTCACTAGAAATGATCAATTTAAATTTGCGGTAGATAAAATTTTAAATTTTGAGATTCAAAACCTTTTAATGAAGATTTAATGAAACATATGATTCAAAAGTCTCGACAAACAATCCAAAAATTTAGATATGGTTAGTACTGTTCAATTTATTCTCAGACTATATTATTCACTTCAAAATATTGTATATAGTTGCAACAATGTCGAATTTCATTATTTATACTTACCAAATTGCCAGAGAGATCTTGGTAGACAAGACTAATCAGTTAAATGAATCAACTGGTCATTCTGCTGTTTAGTTCTTGCGAGTACTTTTCGGAGATATGTCAACATAAAGTGATTTAATAACTATCAGAATGATATCGTCTTCTGGTAGATGATAAGAAAATGAGTTTAGAACTTTCTAGTCACTTCACTTATATCATTATCCTAACGCAATTTAGACATAATGTAGAATTAAAAATGGAAATGATTAAATTACAAAAAAAAAAGGAAAAAATAAGTTCAAACTTTTGGTCAATTGTAATATTTAGCTTCCTATTCCTAATAACTTTGGAATAGTACATAAAACCTAATACACTATAAAAAGATACGGCTAGTATCTTAGATGATTATATCAAATTCATGAAACATCTTTTATTGTTTTTGTCAGTGGCAGAAAATCATTGATCTAAAGACTAGCGAACGGTCGAGGAATTTCAACTCAAAATACGGTAGTCGTTGTGAGGTCAGAAGTCAAGTTCAGAAACATTCATCCCCCCCCCCCGCGACCCCCCCCCCCCCCCCCCCCCCCCCCCCCCCCCTCCCCCCCTTGGTACCAAAACGTGGAGTGTACTTCTAATGCCATCTCCTTGTCTAAGTTGATGAAACATTGACGAAAACTGGTCAATTTGAAGAACATTCAGAAGAAGGTGTTATGGAAGATCAGTTAAAGAGTTTTGATAAGGATGTCTTGAAGATGAACGAATCAGAATTAGTTGGTGTTTTCTTAGCTGCTAATTTTTTCGATGATAAGCAGTTGAAGTAGGTAATAATCCAAGAATTTGCTGATAGGATCAAAGGAAAACCAATAGAGGAGATACGTGAAGTATTTGGTATCGTGAATAATTTTAATCCACGGGAAGAGGAGGAGATCCAAAGAGAGAATGCTTGGGCTTTTGAATGATTTTATTATAGTTCTGTTATTTCTTTAGCTATATCCTATTTTTATTGTAATGTATGTTGTAGTTCTGTGAAACACATTGTACTCCTAATATATATCATTTAGTACTTTGGGTCGTTGTTTTTATTAATTTTACTGGCCCAAATGACCCAATTTTGTTTGAATGAGGATTTAGATAAATTTATTGACCAATGATTTTGATCCCGGCCAAACAGACATGTTCAAGATGAATCTCAGCCATGATGAATTCTGATCCAAGAATATTATTGGACCCCAAACAAAAAATACAAACTCCCCCAAAAAGTTAATATTTTTATTTAGATTTTTATTTTTCTTCTTGTCCATCCGAGTTTACCCGAGAGGGTAACCGCATCGTCTCCCCTCTGTGAGGACTAGGACGAGTCTTAGTGTAAATATCACATTCATAAGTCAATTTAGCATAAAATTTTAAACTTTTGTAGTACTCTACTGGAGTTTAATAGACCTCTACATACACATAATATATATATATATATATATATATATATATGTATTATATATATTATATATATATTTATATATATCTTGAAGTATACATAGACCATCTTTATCGGAAGGTTACATAGTCTTAATTTTATTGACATAAAATACATAACATAGTATATAAATAGTCTTAAGGATTGTATCAATCTCATACCATATAAAGATCATAGCAAGTTGGGAATAGCCCTACATCAATGTAAAGAAGCCATATATACGATATACAAATCGTACTCAAATGAAAGTGGAATGAATATAAATGTCTTAGAAAAATAAAGCAACTTCATAAACAAGATATTGGCATCGCCCACGGAAGGTGAGGACCTACCCACGTGGATGGTAGAGAATATCCAAGTCTTCTTCAAGTCGTCTTGAATGAGCCTTATAAGACAGAAACCTAAAATATTTGAGAAATAGGAAGAAAGAAAATGGGCCGTTTTAGTTTTTAGTAGTAGTTATAGTATGCCACTTGTACTAAGTATGAGGACCATATGCACATATAGACCAAATATGCCCAAAAGGGGACATTTAGTTTTAAATCATGCTATTTTACCCATTTAAAGTCTTATGCATAATCGACTTAGTTATACCAAGTAACAAAACATGCTTACTTACTCAAACAAGTAATATGCATATCATCATACTTGAACCCATAATCTACTACGACTCTATCATCAAGTAATGACATCATAAGCATGAATAAGAGGTAACCATATCATAATAAGCAAGACAAGTACTCATGAATCCTCATCAAGTCAACAAGTGCAATGACCAAATAAGGACCCATAACCTTACTCAATCAAGTAGCCCAAAAAGAAAGCATAACAAATGTCCAGCTTTAATACCATAATCCAGATACATATTCATAGGGATAATCATTATCATGTAATACCATATAGTATATCATCAACATATTATCATCATATACACCATTATCATATACATTTATAATATCAACTCCCTAAAGCTTCCTTCAATGCCCACTTAGTGCAATGCATAAGTAGACTCTTATACCCCTATCTAAGCTAAGTCAAATCTCTCAAGTCACCTTAGTTAGTTTATACTTCATCACTTTATTTTTATTTAGGGAACATTTTTGTAACCGCAAGACAAGAAGAGCACACAAGTGTGTGGAATCCGGTGGTTGCAAAAACCTTACACGATGGAAAGGTGTGGAAGGTGGTCTACTGGCGCAAAGTAAAACCAAACATACTGTAACTTTAGGTTGATCCACGAAGCTAGTCTTTCCTATGGGGGAAACTATAGTTCAAGAACTAAGAGATAATATATTCCTTTTCATTACCAGGTAATTGGGGTCTCCTCTAATGGGAATTTATTGGATGAGTATCCTCTTCGGGAAGTCAACATCTTCATGTAAAGCTATGGGTGAATCCTCCTCTCTTTTGCGGAAGACATCACCTCTAAATGTCAAGTTGCACGCGTTAGCTAATCCCTTTATGGATGTCAATCATAGCTTAGTTTAGGTCATAGGGTCTACCCCTTGTATAATCATCATCATCAATAGATCAATAAGAATTGTATGAGTATAAGTCCTTTTCATTACAATTCATATAAAAATGAAGTTGGCACGTTAGTATTTTATATCATAATAATGCACATTGATAGTCATCACCATCCTTATAACACATACACCTTAATCAAACTCACTACATAGTTAAGATATTTCAATTCAACATCATACCATCCTATAAATGCTAATACAAGGCATACTCCAATATAACATACTTAACCATAATTAATGACAATTGGAAGTAAAGATAGAGATCCTGAGACTTACCAAGTCTCCTTCATAGTTCATCATTTAGGCCTTACCGTAAAACCCTCAATTCAACTCAATTTAGATGTACCACATCATAATTCGATAATTAACATGCTAACAAAACTAAGAGAATCACTAAACCATAATTCAATACCAAATCAAAGCTTAAGACAAGATACTTAGGTCAGTTCTCATAACCTATATCACTTCTCAAGAACTAGAATGAAAGACTAAAATATCTTAATTGTTATAATTAGTGTAACAACATTCATATAATAGTGAACATTTAACCTAATCCAGTCAATTGAATCAATCACAACCCCCAATTCACATCGCAAGATCACAGGGTTAAGAGTAAGGATAATGCTCTTCAATTTAGATCAAACCATCACAAATTACCATAATCAATTTAAATACATGTTAATATAGCCATTATATATCCTTCCTACATAAAATAAAAAAAACTCAGTTCATAACATCAAATTCCTAATTGAAGAAACCCACTGAAAGCCCTAACTATAGAAAAGACTTTGAGGCGCATTTGACGAAATAAGTCTCAAAGGTGAATTAGATACCATACCTAACTTTGATGAAAGATTGATGTGAAACTAGTCCCTTTTCCAGCCCCCACAAACCTCCCCTAGATAGTCTTCAATGGTCAATGGTATCTTCCATAGAGAGAGAAAGAAGAGAGAAGGAAGATAGTTATGTGTGAGTTGGTTTAGGATTATGAGGGGTTGGGGTCTTTGGGAGTGTTAAATTAGTTGCTAATACTTTAATCCGTAAATAACCCTTAAACCCCCTAAATTATTTTAATGAAATGATATTAAAATGTGCATGGAATTTGACCCTCACAGATGGAACCCTGTCAAAGGGTCGTCTGTGAGTCGACGATTGGTTCCCCCCTCCGTCCTGCACAACAATCGTCTTGGTAAGAGACTTGCGCAGGAGATCGATTTTCCCCTTTTTTTAAGTGTGGGACGACGGTTGGCATTGACGCCCCGTCGATCCACACACGAGTCGTTCCTTCGCTTTCGTGGTTTGCAACGCTGCCCAGGCATTGTTACCTCCTACATGTTAGGGTCTTCCTCAAAAGCCCTTTTTTGGTCCTTCTGGAGTCATACCCGGATGTTTCGACCGATTAAATTACCGAAAAACGTGTTTATACCCTGACCACCTACTTCTTAAAATTTGACTCTGAAATAGATAGTTACAAATAAGCTGAAGATAGACATACTAGTACGTCCTTGAACTCAATTTCCAAACGTCATGGACGTTAATGGACGTTTTGGTTTCTAAACCTCCTAAATGACTTATATTCATTATTATAGTCCTAAATAAAGTGTCTAAACCTCAAAACAACTATGTTAGTCTCTACAACAAGCCTCAGATTTTTAAAAAGTTCAATTATCCCCCCCTTACGAACATTCATCCCCGAATGACACTAAAATTCTTTTGAAGGAAGGAATAGACTCAAGACTAGCGTCCCAACCAATCAGCAATGTCAAAACAACATAAATCATATGATTTCCATAAGTAAATTTCAAAATTTTAATTACTACACATAAGGCTCAAACACTTCATCATGAAGTATTTCCTTCTCACAACTTACATGAGCTAAACATACATACATGAGTCAATTAGCACCAAGTATAGACTTATGAACATGCTATATATTTTTTTCGTAAAGACTCACTATATCAAAATGCATAACATAACTCAAATAAATCAAAAGGCAAAATTTCAAGTTTTTATGCATCAATTTCACTGTTACTCACTGTAATGTGATTCAAAATGCACATTTTTATAAGACTTCACCAAAAATCATGAAACTTCAAGTTCCAGTCTTATTTATATTAATAAAAAGAATGGGACTAAACCGTAATTATCACCAAAGGATGAGGGGTTAAAGAGACATATGTGTCTCGGGCCTCCATGTTGCACCCTAAAACTAGGTGGATTCTTCCATTACCACTTTTAGGAAAACCACCGTGTTTTTGCTCTAACACATGCCTATCATGAATTTGAATAGGAAATTCCTCATAAGAGAGGTTAACCTTGACACCAAGACCCTCAATAGGAAGAATAGACTCGGGATCACAGTACACTTTTTAAGCATAGAAACATGGAAAACCGTATGAACCAAAGCCAATTCACTAGAAAGTTTCAATTCATTGGCAACCTTACTAACCCTTTGCAAGATTTCATAAGGACCCACATAACGAGGACTCAACTTCCCTTTCGTGCTAAATATAACAACTCATTTCATTGGTGAAATTTTCAAATACACCTTATCACCTTCTTCAAACTCCAAATCCCTTCTCCTATGATCGGCATAAGACTTTTGCCGAATAAAGGCTATTTACAACTGGTTCCTTATGATATGAACTTTCTCCAAGGTTTTATAAATCAAGTTTGGACCAAGAAGCGAAGGTTCTCCCAATTCAAACCACCCAAAAGGATACCTACATCTCCTACCATACAAGACTTTATAGGGAGCCATGGAAATGGATGAATGAAAACTATTATTATTAGCAAACTCCACCAAAGGCAAATGCTTATCCCAAATTCCTTTGAAATCGATGATACAAGCCCTAAGCATATCTTCAAGGGTTTGAATATTAAATTCCGCTTGACCAGCCGTTTAGGGATGAAAACCGGTATTCAACTTCACCTTAGTACCCAACCCTTTTTGAAATGACCACCAAAACCTAGATGTGAATTGTGCACCCCTATCTGATATAATGCATAACAGAATACGATGGCAACACACATTCTTATCTATGAAGATCCTAGCATAATCTTCCTTAGAATAAGTAGACTTGACAGGAATAAAGTGAGTGGACTTGGTTAAACTATCCACAACCACCCATATAAAGTCATATTGTCTTTGAGTCTGAGGCAAACCCACTACAAAATCTATATAGATGTCTTCCCACTTCCAAGTAGGAACTTGGATTCTTGTAGTAAGCCACCCGACTTTTGATGTTCGGCTTTTACTTGTTGGCAATTTGGACACTTTGTGACAAACTCCGCTATGTCCTTCTTCATACCTTTCCACCAATAAATTTCCCTAAGGTCATGGTACATTTTCTTTGAACCCAGATGAATTGAGTAATGGGACCCATAGGCTTCTTCTAGGATCCGGTCCCTCAACCCACCTACATGGGGAACAGATAATCTCTCTTGGTACATTAACACATCATCCCCTATATGGATAATGACTCATTTAACTTGCCGAGAACCGATTCTTTCAACTTCATTAATGGTTCATCAAGATGTTGTTTGGACTTTACCTCCACCGCTAAAGATGACTCGGAGTTATTATGCACCATGAAATCACCATTCGAAGAATCTTCCAACCTCACACCCATCCTAGCCAACCTATAAACATCCATCACTATATCTTTCTTGGATTCATCAATGTGAGATACACTACCCATAGTCATATGCCTTAGGGCATTCGCAACCACATTAGCCTTGTCGGGATGATAGAGGACACTTATGTCATAATATTTCAACAATTCTAACCACTTTGTTTGTGGGAGATTCAACTCCTTTTGGGTAAACAGATATTGGAGACTCTTATGATCCGTAAAAATATCAACATGAACACCATACACGTAATGCCTCCATATTTTCAAGGCAAACACCACGGCTTCTAATTCAAGGTCATAAGTTGGATAGTTTCTCTCATGTAACTTAAGTTTCCTAGAAGCATAGGCTATCACCCTCTCATGTTGCATAAGCACACACCCGAAACCCACATGGAATGCGTCACAATACACCACAAAACCCTTTGGACCCTCCGGTAAGATTAACACCAGAGCGGAAGTAAGCCTATCTTTCAACATTTGAAAAAATTTCTCACATGCCTCCGACCACTCAAATTTCATACACTTTTGGGTCAAAGTAGTTAGGAGATGCAATATCCTCCACAAACATTCGACAATAACCCATTAAACTCAAGAAACTCCTAATATCAGTTAGAGTCAGAGGTCTAGGCCAATTTTTGACCGCCTTCATTTTCCTTGGATCAATCTAAACTCCCTCACTAGAGACAATATGACCAAGAAACCTCACCGACCTCAACCAAAACTCATATTTGTTATACTTGGCAAACAATTGATGTTCTTTAACTACTTGCAACAATACCCTCAAGTGGTTCATGTGATCACCCTCATTTTTTGAATATACAAAGATGTCGTCAATGGTGACAATGACAAATGAAATAAGGTAACTTCAAAATAATTTATTCATTAGGTCCATAAACATCGTCGGAGCATTAGTGAGACCAAAATACATTGATAAGAACTCATAATGACCATATCTAGTTCGGAATGTCATCTTTGGTATATCCTCACCTCTCAAAGTCAATTTTAGAAAAGTAACTTGCCCCTTGGAGTTGATCAAACTAGTAGTCAATCCGAGGGAGAGGATATTTGTTCTTGATTGTGACCTTATTGAGTTGGCGGTAAACTATACACATTCTTAAAGATCCATCCTTCTTCTTAACAAATAAAACCGGAGCACCCCATGGACAAAATACTAGGTCTAATGAAGCCTTTGTCTAGTAAATCTTTGAGTTGAGCCTTCAACTCTTTCAATTTGGTCGAAGCCATCATAAGGAGGAATTGAAATGGGATTTGTATCTGACAGCAAATCAATACCAAAATTAATTTCCCATTCGGGAGGAATACCGGGAAGGTCATTAGGAAAGACCTCCGGAAATTCACTCACTACGGGGACCGACTCAACGGGAGGAATTTCGGATTCTAGATCTTGGACTCTTGGAATATAGTATAGGCAACCTTTAGAGATCATTTTGCATGCTTTTAGACAGGAGATGATACGACCTCTAGGAATACAGTTTCCCCCCTTCCACTCTACAACGAGTTCATTTGGAAAGTTAAACTTCACCACCCTTGTCCTATAAAAAATCAAAGCAAAGCAAGTATGCAACCAATCCATACCCAATATAACATCAAAATGAAGCATATCGAGTTCTTCTAGTTCAACATAAGAAACTTCATTGGGCAACATTAAGGACAATTTTTATACATCTTTTTTGCAACAACTGAATCACCCACCGGAGTAGACACTATAAAAGGTTCATGCAAAATATCGGGTAAAAAGTCAAACTTTTTGGCTACTAGAGGAATAAGGATAAAGTAGCATCGGGATCAAGTAAGGCATATACATTAATAGAGAAAGATTTTAACGTACCGGTCACCACGTCGGGAGAAGTCTCTTGCTCACCCTTAGAATGGAGAGCATAGAAGTGGTTCTTCTTTGGAGCCTCATTAGAACCACTTGCTTGAGATTAACAACTACCTTTGTCTTGACCCCTCACATTAGGGCAATCCCTAAACTTGTGTCCGCTTTTACCACAACAAAAACAATTTTCCTTCCCCTTAAAGCAATCACCATAGTGCTTCTTGCCACACTATCCATAGGTTGGCTTATTGGTTGGTGAATTAGTACCTTTTCTCCTCTTAAACTTAGGGTTAGACACCCTATCACCACTAGCCTTTGGAAATTTGGAAGGACTTGACTTGAAGCCCGCTTCTTAAACCTAGTCTTGTCTTGTATCTCTAGCCTATTCCTTGAAGAACCTCCATCAAAAGATCTTGCTCTCTTAGAATCTCTATTCTTCCTCTTAGCCCTTACCTCTTCCACACGCTTGGCATGCACTATAAGACAAGAAATGTTCATGTTTTCATGTAGCATAGCCGAATGATACTCCTCTTGCAAATCATCTAACACCCCTGTCACAAAATGGCTCATTTAATCTCTAGGATAGGAAACCAAAGAAGGAGCATATTTCGACAACTTTGTGAATTTATAGGAGTATTCACGAACACTCATACCTCCTTGGCAAATGTTGATAAACTCCACCACTTTAGCCTCCCTCATCTCTCTATGAAAGAACCGATCTAGAAAAGCCTTATTAAATATTTCCCAAGTCAATGGACCACCCCTCAATGGCCTATTATATGTCCATTGCACAAACCATGCTTGAGCGACGTCCTTGAGTTGAGACTTGTTGCTGAGTATGGGGTACAACCTCCCGGTTGGCTTGGGTTGTCATAGCTTGGCCTTGAATAGTGGCAGCTTAAGCCAATTGGATGAGGGCAGACCTTATATCTCCATCCGTCAAGGGTGCAGGATTGATCGGAGCTTGTTCCATATTAGCATCTTCTTCAAGTGGAGGAAATTGCTCACCACGGGGAAGAGCTCCTGCATTGGCAATTTCCTCTTCAAGTCTTCGTGCCGCATTTCTTCAAGTGTTCATTCTTTATATAAGCATAATAAAGGATTAGTTGCAAAAAGCACACCATAATTATACTATAATGACACGATACAAGATTTCCAAGAAAATGGGAGTTTCCTACTCTTCATGTAGGTTCACATCCATAAGTGTGGCACGCTTCACAATTATGACATGAACATATATAGATGTGGTAGAGAGGGACATAGACTCTCAGATAATTCAACCTCATGCTCTGATACCAAGTTTGTCACAATCGGGTTTACCCTCTAGATGTAATCGGCGTCGTCACCTTCTTTGAGGACTAATAATAGCCTCTTAGTTTACATCATCACATTCATAAGGCAAATTTGGCGGAAAATTTAAAACTTTTATTTACTTCTACTTGGATGTTTACATAGACCTCTACATACACAAAATAAGTATATATCGAGTATACATAGATCCTTCGTATAGGAAGGTTACATAACCTTCTATTTTTATTGCACGTATATATATATATATATACACATAAGATAGAACATAGTCTTAAAGATTTTCTCATCTCGTACCATCTAAAGATCATAGCAATTTGGGAATAGCCCTACATTAATGTAAAGAAGCCACATATGGGCTTATGCAATCATACTCAAATTAAAATAGAATGAACATAAGAGTCTTAGAAAACATAGCAAATCAATAATAGAGATATTGGCATCGCTCTTGGAAAGTGAGGACCTACCCACTTGGATGGTAGAGAATATGCAAGTCTTCTTCAAGTCTCTCTAATGAGCCTTCAACGACCGAAACCTAAAATGTTAGGGGAAAAGGAAGAAATGGGGTTAGTATGCCACATGTACTAAGTATGAGACCATATGCATATATATTTATAAAACATGCTAAGAAAAGGACATTTCTATAAGTATGCATTTTTCTTTTAAAACCTATATTCATATTCAACAATACTATACCAAACAATATTTCACATTTATTAAGTCATAGGCATGTTCATTACAATACCATAACATCAAGTCTAGTCCAATCAAACATTCCCATTATACAAGTAGATACATATTCAAGTCACTCCACATCAAAGTCATATTAAACAATAAGCATGAATAAGATTACATTTCACTATAGCAAAGCAAGTCAATTACCCATGCATCCCCAATCAAGTCAACAAGTTCAATGACCAAGAAAATCCCCAAACCTTACTCAATCAAGTGACCCAACAAGAATCATGACTAACACCCTACTTCACATAACATGACATTTAGATATATGTTTCATCTTACTTTAACAATATATACCAATACATATCTATAAGTGAACTAACCATCATATAGTATCAACAATATGCAAGTCCTTCATATACTTGTCATATATCATCATAAACATAAACATATATAAGAACATCCTCATAAGACTCCCCTCAAGTCTAACTAGTGCAATGCTTAGGTAGAATCCCATACTCCTACCTAGAGTAAGCTAGACCGCTTAGGTTATCCTAGTTAGAGTTACAGACTTTAATTCATTTTACCTTTTGTGAACATATTTCTCTAACCGACATAGACCACATGAGCTAGTGTGGAATCCGGTGTCATAAGACATTACACCAAAAGAAGGTGGACTACTTTCAAAGGTAGTACCAAAACATAAAACATAGTAACTACGTGGATCCAATAGATAGTATTCCTATGGGGGCAACATCGTTAAAGAACTAGGAGATATAGTTGGGACCCTCTTTATGCTCCATGCATTGTAGTCTCCAATATCAAGAGTAATTTCGTGTTCCTACCTTCCCTATGTGGGAAGGGACACTCCTCACTCTAGTTCACTCGGTGCTAAGATAGACTCCCTTTTTGAAATGTCTTTAAGCCTTTAATTATCAATCATAGATTATTTTAGGTGATAAGGTTTATCACTTGTATAATCATCATCATCAATATCTCAACAAGAATTGCGTGAGTACAAATCCTTTCATTACAATTCATACAAGTGAGGTTAGAACATTAACATTTCATATCATAATAAGGCACATTGATAGTCATCAGCATCCTTATAACATATACACCTTAATCAACCTCACAACATAGTCAAGACCATTCAACATCATACCATCCTATTAATCCTAATACAAGGCTTTCTCCAATGTAACATCATTCCTTAATCACTATTAACTACAATTGGAAGTAAAATATAAAAATTATAGGACTTACCAAGTCTCCTTCATATTTCATCATCAATATTTACCATAAACACTCAATTCAAACCCATTTGGATGTACAACATTATAATTCAATGGTCAACATGATAATAAGGCTAGAAGAGTCACTACATCATAATTCAATACTACATCAAAGCTTAAGACAAGATACTAAGATTAATTCTAATAACCTGGATCACTTCTCAAGAACTAGTATCAAAGACTAAAAATCATATTAATTTGTTCATTATTAGTGTAAAAACATCATCTAATAGGTATTTAACAAATAATCAAGACAATTGAATCAATTATAACTTATTTCACATCAAGATCAAACCTAGGGTTAAGGGTAAAGGATCATGTTCTTCTATTTTGATCAAACCATAATAAATTATCATAATAAAGTTAAATTACATGTTAATCTATCCATTATATCCCAAATAAACCATAAACAACTCAGTCCATCACATCAAATTCGTAACTGAATGAAACCCACTTGAAAACCCAAATGTTAGAGATACTTTGAATGAGCCCTTTGAGGAAAGAAGTCTCAAAGGTGAATTAGATCTAATACTTTAATATTTGATGAACATTTGATGGTTAAATCGTCCCTTTCCATCCCCCAAAACCTCCCCCTATCTTGTCTTCAATGGTGTGTTTAAATATTGAGAGAAGGTTGAGAGTTTATTTTGGGAGTTGTGGAAAACGAAGGAGGGTGTGGGGTTTTTATATTGGTATTACAACGTATGAGATGGCCTTGAACCCCTATTAGAACCAACCCCTAAATATTTAAATGAAAGAGGGAAAGGGGCATGAGATTTGACCCTCACAGATGGACACCCCCGTCGACGGTCCGTCTGTGATCGATGGGCACTGTGCTGCTGCTGCCAACTGGTCGTTAGAGGTCAGAGACGTGTATTAGAGTAGAAGGCCTCTAACTTTTGTCGAGTGTGGGACTATGGTTGTTCAGTCTTGGATGTTTTGGTTCTAACCTAGCCAATGCCTATCTGCATTAAAAAATGTCTTAAAACAATTGAGGACCGCATATAACCTATGGTAGAGCTGTAAAAAGAACATCTGGGATTGGAACATGTATACAAAGGGTAGAATCAGTGTCATCACTGACAAGAAACCTTAATATGTTAATTAAAACACGTTTATGAATGATCAGAGTGGATGAGCAAGCACAGACATTGTTCCCACATCTGCCGAGGTGTTGCTAAAATTGTATGAGACCTTGGGAGGGAAAAGGAAAAGCCTCCGAAAGTGAGACGATTTGAGAAAAACATTTTGTTTATTTTTTGTTTTTTTTGTATCGTTAAGTTTGGTTTATCAGGATATTATGTTGCTTCAGTTTGTAACACATGATTTTGTCATCTACTTATGATTTTGGGAATGAATGAAGGGTTTTTTCTTGCTTTTCCAAATTAATTTTGTTAATTTGTTTAAATTTTTTAACTATGGAATGATTTGATTCATGCGGCGACATGATACGTAGGCAACCTCCAAAGGGTCCGATCAGAGTTTTTTTTCCAAAACTTTTCTTTTTCCAAAAGAAAAAAAGAAAGACAAATAAGCAAAGAAAAGTTGGGATGGAGGCAATAGACTTCTGATACCCATGTACTATTTAATTTGTTTGATTTAATAAATTGTAATAACCCCTCACAATTGTTCAAGTTAACCGTCACTTAGTAAACTTTTCGGTGTTGGTTTATGGTAAACTAGCGACACCCTGAATTGTACCAGTCTAAGGTAAGAGCCTCACTGACAACCCATAACTTAACTGGTGGTACCCCATTGAATACTCCGAATTGATTCAACGAAAAGAGACAACACTATGACGAAACTTGACATTGAACATATTATGGCCATTTGCAAGACCGGCCAAGTATACAAACGCCCACATGTAATTCCCTGGTATTTTTTTTCCTCAAGCAAAAGAGATCACTAGTATCCAATCTTTCTCTCCTCGAGCGTCCAATACAGACACTTTTCTCCCTCTCAGGTATGGTCCATTGGATAATTGTGGTCTGGGCCATCAACAACAGCCTCAAGCATGTCATTCAGAAGAGTCCCAACTGTACAACAGCTGCCTGGAATTGTCATTTACGGGTCGCCTAATCTCTTACATTGGGCTCCCCCATTGATGCTGAGAGGACCCTCAAGGCCCAGAGAAGAAGCAATGTTGAAAAAAAAGACATGCCATTGAGAACCCACATAAAGAGAATTGTAATGGTTAGGAGGTCACAATAGTATCGCATTCAAATACTTGTGTATGTTCCCAAAATGTCCACCTACCACCTAGTTCAAACCCCTAGAAGTTCGTAAGTATGAATGGGCACCGTGATCCATCCGCAACCTTAAGAAGATACGAGCGAGTCAACTTGCAGGTGAATGGGTATAAAATAATTACTCATGGCTTATTTTAAGGAGAGATTGACTAGTATCGCCTCAGAATGGTTTTTAAACCAAGAGATCTCCTTCTAGAACATATGAGATGATATGGCTTGAGATTTCGTTAGAAAACTTCAGTACAATGTCGACATTATGATAGATCACAATACACTCTCCAATATGAGAAAGAAGCCAAGTGAAAGCCTTCACGATTCATATTAGCAGATGAGGGAACAAGCAAGCCCGAGTTAAACACGACGAAACACCCCGCTAAATGAGCAATACTTGGTTGAAATCTTCATAGAGGCGCAAGATCCTGACTTCTGTTCCCACCTCACAAACCGCATGGAGACCATTATCAAGAAAACAATCACATTGGAATTGTCAAAGTGGTCCCCATAGGAATGATCGTGACCAACAATTTTTGGAATCATAAGAAAAGAGAAAGTTTGCTTCGCTGGAATCGGGGTCAATGGGTTCTCCGAGGAATTATAATTGTCCTTACCCACAGTTCAAGGAAAACCTACTATCCTTAGCATTCTACCCTTATGCCGCTTGCTTATATCCCTCCGTCAGTCTCCTACCCCGGTCGTCAAGGTCAGGCATGTTGCATCTCCCCCCCTTCCCGAATTTTTGGTTCCTACTCAAGGAAACCTTCGCCCTCAATACCGCTCTATCAGGTCCCTTAAAAACCCTCCTCCTAATGAAAAGTATAGATCAAAGAGCGATCACACGAAAAGAAATTCACCTCGCATTTCCGAAGTCCTACTCATCTTGTGTGCAACAGTTGACACAATTAATAGTTATTGAGTATATACCATATTCCAGACCAGCAAATATTCGAATCCAAATCTCAATTTTCGCAAGCCAATGAAATACCTGTGTAACTATTCAGGGCCCCAGGACACACCCTGATATTGGTTTGGACCGGAGGGGCGATAGAGAAATGATCATGGAGTTTGTCCGTTGGAATAGATTTTTGAAAGCACTCACATGTGACCACTAAACCACTCCAGCTCGAACAACTTAGTAGGTATGGTTTGTACATATCAAGAGTACAACTCCTCTGCAAAATGGAAGTTGTTTTTAAGAAAGATCAGGAGAGAAAGACAAGGGTGGTAAGATTTTAGAACCAGCTGCATCCTAAGTTTGAAGGTGTCAATCTTGAACACCATCCTGTGCGTCCGGGGTTTTCGAAGGGAGTACCGTTTGAGCGGCTATGACAGTTGTTTGTCATCAAAGGGTTATTCCTTAACACCACAGACAAAGTTGCTTGAACAGTTGAAAAGAAGCTAACTTTGTAGCCCGTTAAAGCCTGCCGGTAACTGATTCAAAGGATGTCTCTTGGAACTATAACAAATTGTGAAGGTTTTATCTAGGAAAGGAGATTGTCAAAGAAAGGTGTTGATGAAGTGGTAGGTTGAAGCACTTCCTAAGTTTTATTCTCCAGAATTTTAAGAAAAAGGAAATGACTCAAATATCCTAGTTACCCGCTCGCAATGGCAATTTTTGCTCGATATGAATTGACATTTATATGTCACTCTTGCACTCAATGAAAGCCCGCTTTTGCAAACCCTTGGAAGAGAACCCAGTCGATGGTGAGCTACGACCATTAGATATATATTTCCAGATGAATAGATTACGCATTGAGGCAGTAGGTTTCAGATGGAAATCAGGCGTGACAATTGTCTTTGATAGGAGCACCTCACACAAACAGGCACAAATTGGTGGCAAGTTCTAATGTTGCCCCTATGGCAACTAAGAACACCTGCAAACAGCTCGACTTTTTATCGTTTCTTTGTCATATCGACATAATGGCAATCGATTATGGGTGTGTGCAAGAGTTGAACTTAATGTTGGAGATTTCTGAGTTTGTTATATCGAACCAGCTCAAGGCGACTGAAATACTCAAGACCTCAAGATTCGTCCATACAGGAATGTGTGTTAAGTCTTAGCAAAGGTTTAGGTCCATCGGAGTTTAGATACATCCCCAGGTTTCATAAAAATTGGCCTAATGCACTTGGCTCCTTTTTTTCCGTAATTCTCCACGTCCCAAAGAAACCTTACCTCACCACATGCGGATTCAGTTAATACCAACAGGCTATTGTAATATAGTGAAAGCAGAACAGATGTGATCCGTGGTACTTGAGACAGATCAAGAATTTTTTGAATGACAGCCATATTCCAACAATATGCCAGTGGAGCTAAAAACGACTATTACCGTTTGCTTAGGGTTTCCTCTTGAGTGGATGTTTTGTACAAACGCGCCGGGTTTGAACGTGTTTGAATGATGTGAGGCTGAAGAAGCCGAGAGATATAAGTAGTGCACGTTGGGGTAGTAGTACCACACATGACACGATAGGTCCTTGCAAAAAAATATACTCCGCGGAGGTCATTAATGGCTTACCATACAAGGGATTGCTTTCTCTATGAAAAATTCATCCGTCAAATTCGGTGAATAGCTCATCATTCACCTCATTACCGATTGCACCAAACGCCTGGAATGCTCCTTGGCCTTTTTTGCATGGGGCAATGGATGTCAGGACCCGGGGGTTATATGAGCCAAAAATCCCTCTAATGGTGGGCAAAGACATAGTGACGAACATCGCGTTCATTTGGTCAGCAGTAATTTACTTCACCAATGGTAGCTCCTATCACTTTCAAATCAGTCACTACGAAGGCACTCGTTGAGTTGGTCAAACCAGAGCTAAAAGCTCGCAGTGATGTAGAGGAAATGTTGACGACTATCTGTGTTGGTCAGCTTTATCACCAAAAGATGGGCTCTGCTATAGCAAAAAGGTGCACCCAAGAGTACCTTGAAGTAGTCACTTTTCTAAAGCACATTCTTCTGCACCAACAATTAAATCTACAGAGAAATTTTGCCCAATTTGTCAGGTCCATATCTTATCGAGGAAGTAGTCGTCCAAAGGTGGCGCCTGCAACCATACGAGGGTGGAAGGAAAATGTAAAACCACCAAAAATCAACTTAGTAAATAGAGACTACCATGGTGGTCCGTGATGTTTGCTAACGTCCATAATAGGTCTAGATATTGGTATGAGGCAGTTTTACGTTTAGGTGCATTGAAGTCAAACGGTCAAAGGACGACAAGACTTTTGACGATTAATCACCTAATCGCCTCTAGTTGGTTCTATGTGTTTATTATGTGGTAGATTATGAGGTTTATCAGGTCTTTAAAATGACTTTATATCATATATAGGAAGTGTATGAAGTTCATGGATTTGGAGGTCAACGTCCATGACGTTCGACAAGTGTTGTCGTGAAACGTCTTATTAGGTCTAAGCATGTTTCATGCGATTTTTCGTGTGTCATTTTTGAGTGAAATTACATGTTATAAGTGAAACCAATCGTCTAAAATCATGTTTGGGGGGTTGGAAACTCTGGGAAAAACAACATCCCAGGACAGGACCATTCAAGGGGTCCCGGTGTGAAGAGGACCCAAAATTGTGCCAAGGCCGTCCAAGATGCCCAACCATGGTTGTAAATCGACGCCCAGTGGAATTCAAATCTTGCGCCCGTTGGTAGGGTCATCCAGTTTGATTGAGACTTATTGGTTGAGTATACCGCTATTTGAGTTCTTATCCACCACCAAAGAACAGCGGTCTGTTTGGGACAACGGTCCCGTCGACTGCCCAACCTGTCAGAGGGTTTTATGTTATGCTCATGACTGCCAATCGTTGAAGGTGAAATTTAATTTCATCGACTGATCCAATCAATTTTGTCGGTTCCTAAGGGGTCTTTGTATTTTAAGTGGTGTAATAAATGTCTTTAACACTTAGAATTTTCTTCTTCCAAATCAAAACCCCACATCCTTTAGAAATATTCCTCAGGACATCCATCGAGTCACGGCAAGTAAGATGCTTGGTTGGACGAATATGAGTGGATTACTTACTTAATCAAAGTGATATTTTTTAAATCAATTGTTTCATACTGGGTGGAGTTTTATACCTTGCAACTCGCTTCATCACGGAGCTCCAATTCCTCAGTGTTTCTAAAGTTTTCAAGTTGAATTTGTTTCAAATTTCATGATTCTACCAGGGTTCTTTCTTCACTGAGTTCTAGATATTGATAATTATTTTACTTGATAGGGGATGTGATTGTCACAACTAATGCCCTTGAACACATGAATTGTGAACCCTAGTTTTGACTATTTAATTGTTACGTGATATTGTACTTATGTTTATGATTTTAGTGTAGACTTGTTGTTGGAGGTAAATGATATCAAATATGTTGAGTTCACTTTGATATCTAGGTTGTATTATAGTTAGAATTCACTGCATTGACCTAGTTCATTGATTTCATGTTTTTATGTTGAATGGAATCGTTCGTGGGTCATGGGTAAGCGGTCCATTTTGCCGATAGACATTGGATTGATTTTACCATCAAGTTGCATTGTTAGAGGAAGTGGAGTGTTTGGACACTAACCGATTTACTTATATTCCTTTTGTTTATCACTTCAATTCTATTTTGATTGGTATGGTCCTCACTAGGGGGTGGTGGTGCTATGAGATGTTATGTTCCTTTTAAGAATTTTTTTGTTGCCTTGTTCGGAGTTATTTTTATGCAATATGATGATCATGGTCCTTGTCGCCAACTACTTGGACTTAATGTGGCTATTTGTGTATTGATGTATGTGAAGTTGATGATATCTATCTACATGTTTAACCTATGTGAAGTCTATTGTGTTTTCCTATCAAGCTTAGTTAGGTATCATGTTACACGATGACTTTGAACCTTTGTTGTAGCAGTCTGTAGATTATTCTTTGGTTATTTTTAATTGGACCGAAAAAGTCCAGGTGTCACAAATTGATTATGTATGTAGTGTAGAGGATGATATGAGCGTAAGTGAAGTATTTGTGTTCGTCTTGGTCTGACTTATGTCCCGTACGTGATTATATATGCTTATGATATGTTGATGTCTTGGACTTAGTATGCTAAGTCTTAGTCTTGAATTATATGACATGGTGACCTTAAATGAAGTTAAGAGGGTCTTTATAAATGGACTTGAACCACTAGTGGGTAATGTTATGTACTGTTCACGTCATAAAGCCTTATGTATCCTTTACAATAAAGGATGAGGACTAGGGTTAATTTTTTATGGAACAGCATCATATTATCCTTAGGAAATTATCATACCACTTGGTGTCTCCAGTGAAGTACCTAAGAGACCTTTTTTTGTACGGTAAATTGATGGGCTTATGAAAACCTTGTTATCGAACCCTTTATATAAACCTTCAGATGGATTACTCTATGAGAAAGAGTCCAGGCACCGACGAGTTCCTGTAAGGAACGTGTATCATATCATACGAGATTACAATCTGGCCCTTCATTCCTTAACGCTGTGCCTCATGGGATTTGTCTAAGTTCTACCATTGAGCAATAATTACCCTCATGAATAGGTTAGAACACTAGCTTCCTCCATGATCTATCGTGGTCTCAGTTCATTACTACTCTCTGCCTATTCTTACACGTGGGATTCTTACTATATTTCAAGAAGTTATATGTAGTAGGTTTGGTTGATCATGGGAGGTATCCTAGCATTGCACAATAGGCTATGAAGGTGGTTAGTTAGATCCCTTGTCTTGTCCAAGCCATTACTTGAAGGTCCTTTATGTGTGAAATGTCTCTTAAATGACTAAGAATTGTCTGACTTCAGTTTCAGTAAGAAGTAGATTAATGGCATAATACTTATCTAGAGTAGATAAGGTTTGTCTAGGTAAGATGGAAGGGGATCTATAATGGTCCGTTCATATCTTACATAGATGGGTCTTAAGAATGATTCTATTGGGAAGTGGTTGATTAATGTGACAGGCATCCCAACTTAGGAAGTCTTCAGATTATTTAGGTATCTTGACAGGGTCATCATGCTTTATCTATCTTGATCGACTTTAGTACGTCTTTTTGATAAGCCTTTGACTAGGAATATCATATTATATTATGTGTGATAGCTTTGATATCGGTGTAAATATTGAGTGTGTCTTATGATAAGTATCTTGAAGAGATCATTTAGGTATGTCTTAGGGAGGGGTGTCGGGACGGACTCTTCTTTGGTTCCTATTTTAATGGTCTTAGATAGCTTTATGGAGAAAATACGTAATTGCATGTGTTAAGAAAAAGGAGAAACTTCACTGTAATATTAATTACTTCACTTACAGGAAGTATCTTACTGAAAGTAGGCTCGAAAGGGAATATAATGGGCAAACATGTATATTATGATTTCTAAGTTGTTAATGTTGTGTGTGTTATATTATAATTATTTTAAGGAAAGATGCATATTTTTCTAATAAATATCCATTTCATGATTTTTTATGCATTTGTCAGACTTAGTCACATTTGGTTGGTAAAATCCATGCTTTTATCTAATCTATAGTTTTTGTATGAAGAGTCTTGACAAGGAGACTAGTACGTACATCGTTTCATATAATTTGAGTATTGTCTCCATTCGATTCAAGCATAGATGTCTTGTTTAATGTTTTTCATTTGGAAGTGTTGTAAACCCTAAGTATTGTCTATTGTTGCGAAGTATGGGTCGTTCCTGAGTCTTCGCATGTCTTATGGTTTGAGTGACACCATTCTTGGAGACTTTTATTTCCTATACACTTTAGTATTCGATGGATTTGTACAGACTATGATATGTTTTTATTATAAACGTGGATCAATTCTGCACTAACTTTTTTATGAGGTATAGGTTGATGAATGATATGTGACGGGCTTGTACAAAAGACCGCCGAGAGGTCAAGTATGCCGTTGCTAATCCGGAGATTCCCTTAACTTCTAGGGTGGTGGTTTCAGGAGTACAAGATTGGTAATCCGACATAGGGTTTGTTGAAGTATATATATTAATCCGAAAAGTCTTATCAGCTCACTTCTGGTAAGAGTCTTACCATCGGTAATGATTCCGCGAACACATCTATAGGCGAGAGGCTATCGATCGGATGAGTTTCCCTCTTTTCTTCATACTTCTATGTATGACGTACAGTAAAAGTTATATACTCTTGCTTGATGGTATTTCCTTGTGAGTTTAGGAAGAGAATAACGAGGAGGACACTGGCTAGGAGAGTTTTAGGAGAAGGAGGGCAAGAGGGAGGATTCCTCCTCAATTTGAAAAGCTGAGCACGTTCCTCAAGTGCTGCAGTGATCAAAGTCCCTATTGTGGGGTGAAAGGTGATGATGTCCCGGAGTGGAGTAATGGGATATTAGAGAGGCTTTGCTCTCTTTATACCTGGTCGTGACTACCAAGTGACTTTGATTATGTGCCATAGGGTTGAATGTTGTAGAGGCCATGACGTCTAGGTTAAGAATTTTTTGTGATTAATCTCTATCTTTCTTGGCCTCTAATGGGGGAGGAGGACCCTAAGAGTTTCTAGAGGTAACAGTGTGTTGAGTACTTGGAGTTACATATAGGAAGAAGGCAGAGTTGCTTCATATCATTGATGGTGTTTCTAAATATAGTACACTCAAGGAAGTTAAGGCAGGGGAATCGGGTCTATTGAGGGGAGGAATTTAAAGAGGCTTTGCTGGTAAGGTACTTTCCCCCTGAGAATATAAAGTTCAGGTGAGGATTTATCAATATACAAGCAATGGTGCTAATAGGGGGGTGTGGGCCGACTCTCTTACTCTTTGAGTTCTCTAATGGTGATCTTCGATTATGCCCCTTTTGCTTTGTCCTAATCTCAAGAGGGATCAAAGGAGTCATTTTGGTGACATGTACCGATCTAGTGAGGGAGGAATTTTGTAACGCGATGCTCCATGTGATATGACCCTAGCTAGACTCTGGTGTATGCCAAAAAAACAAGTCCATTGACGATTACTAGAACCTAGAAGGTCTGCTGACTGGAAAAGGAGTGGTGTATGATCCAAGGGCACATAGGTTTAAGAAGAGGCCCAAGTCAATAGAACCTAGTGAGATTTAAGTTAAAATTGGAGAGAGGGGGAGGTGTTCTCAAAATGTCAAACTTATGTGCACTTGTGGAAAAAACTTAAGTGTGAGTTTCTATTGGGTCCCTGGAGTTGCTATGGGTGTGGTAGGGAGGACATAAGTTGATAGGCTGTGTCCTAGGATGCTTTCCGAGAGGCAAGGACGGGTAACATTTTGCTCCTAGTTCTCCAAAGGTGATGCCATCCAACAGAGGGCATTTTAAAGATGCCCTCCTCCGACTAAGGATCAAATCCGGATGAGAATAGTGATGATTATGATGGTAAATCCTTCATTTCTGTGTCGAGCATTGAGTTCGTCTAAGTGGGGGAGTTTGTTATAGATTTGAATAGAAATCCCTAGAAGCAGGTGTATGTGCATGTTTTAGGAGTTTCTTTCTTTAAATTGGAATTTAATTTAACTTCTTGCATTGTGTACTATTATGAAGATTTGATCAATGTTGTTAATGTTTTTTATAATGTTAAAACCAAGATTTCTTCATACTAGCTTTTCATATCATGAACAGATAAACATGCAATAAAAGTTGTTGACATTTTTAGAAAATTTGCTCAAAATTTGGAAACTGGCTCACCTGCTAAATTTTGAGAAATTGACTAATTGATTCTTTGATTTAAAATAATTTAATGTATTTAAAATAAGTAGATAGGCGTGATATTGATATAAAATAGTTTTTCTATTTAGAATGAAGCATGTATTTGTAGTAGCATAATGAGTATAGATGGTCTTCTATTTCTTGTTGTTTTTGTTGGATCTCTCATTGACTATTTGAAGTTGATGTGTTTCTCTGATTATGTTTTATGGTATGTCATGATATCTATTAAATCTCTTTTTCATGGAAGTGTTCGGAGAGTGCCAAGTGACATTCGAGGACGAATGTTGTCCAAGTGGGGGAAAATGTAAGACCCCGAAAATGACTTAGGCAAACTAGATCCTAACATGTTGGTATTTATGGTCAAAGGTCATAAATAGGTCTAATATGTGGTACTGAGGCAGTGTCTAGGAGTTTAAGTGCATTGGAAGTCAAACGTCAAGGGACGACCAAGATGTTCGACAACTAAGTCACCTATGTGAATCATTTATTTATATGTTTATGTGTGTCATGAGGTATAAGGGTCTTTACATGGTGATTAATTCAGCTCACAGAGCAATTATGTCAATTTCGTGGGAGGTACTGGCTGAGGCAAACGTCAAAAGACCGTCCGTGTACGTTCAAAAAGTGTTCCCTGAGACGACCATTAAGGGGGTGTCAAGCATGTTTCATCGAATTTTACATGTTTGTTTGGGTGAAATTAATCTGAGAGGTTATAAACTCGTATACGATCATGTTTGGATTGGAAACGTCTGGGAAAACATCCCCAAAGACCATCCAAGGGTCTTTGAGGAAGGACCCAAATTTGGTGCCAAGACAACCCAACCAACTGTTGGCAATCGACGCTAGTTTGGTCAATAACGTCCCCTTGGTAGGTAATCGTCATTTAGACTGTAATTGGTATTTTGACGTGTGACCGCTATTTTTGTACGGTCTCGAATCCAACTAACGTAAGGAATAGGACGTCCCATTTGTGACAAACGGTCGGCAACGGCCCCACTAATCGATGGGGTCTGTGTTAGCGCATTCCTACCAAGTTGAGGGTGAACTTTTAATTACTCCCACTTACAAATAAAGGTTTGGGCAGTTTTCTAGGGTCTTTTTAGTTTGTATAATACGTCTTTAATCCTTAGAATATTTCCGTCTTCCAAATCACAACCACAGAAATCACTTAGAATTCCTTAAACTCCTTGTCGTCCAACTCACGGAAGAGCTTGGTGTGACGAATTGGCGATATTCTTATCCATTGACTAATTACCTTCCAATCAAGGTATGGATTTTTATCCTTGAAAACTCTCTTCATCAAGATCCCCAATTCTCAAGATGTTTTCTAATGTGTTCAACTTGAATTGTCCAAGTTCAGATTCGACCAGTGGGTTCGTTGCGTAAGACATTTATAAACATTTTATAATCATTTTATTGATTTTATTATTAATTATTTTTAACCTAAATTCCTATACCCATGAATTGAATTAACCCTAGTTTTTGACTATGTTTGGTTACTTATGTTGACTCATGTTATGAATTACCAGTGTAGATTTCTCTGGGTCTCTAATGATATATAATTGTATTCAATTGATATCTATGTTGTATTATATTGATGAATTTACATTGAATTGACCTATTTCATTGATTATTATAGTTTGTATGTTGAATTAATGTTATGGCCATTGGTAAGGGCCTTGTGTTATTGAATTGGATGATTTAGCATCAAGTTGAGGTGTTGAGGATGGAGTGGTGGTACTCTTCCCCATTTCCCTTATTTTGATGTTTTTTATACTTCAATTCTATTGTGATTGGCATGGTCCACGTTTGGTGGCGGTGTAATGTGTTTTACTTGAAAATTAACGTGGCCTTGTCGGCTTTACTTTATGCAACATGATGATCATGGCCTAGTCGGCAAACTACTTGAAGTAATGTGGCTACTGTATAGTTGATTATGTAAGTTGATATCTCTATTCGACATGTTAGCAATGATGTGCATCATAGATGTGTTTCTTCTATCAACGCGTAGTTTAGGTGGCCTTGCTCTATATGACTTTGACCTTTTTGTATTGTCTTAGGGTTAAGTGTTGTTATTTCTAAGTTGACTATTAAGTCTCTGTTGTCACATTGATATGTTATGATATTGTATAGGCTGACTTGAAATGAATGTTTAGATTTATGTGTTTCTAGAATGGCATGTATTATGAGTTAAAGTGAATTATTTGTTGTCTTGTCTTGGTTGATTTGTACCCTGTACTTGATGTATATATGAGTATTAGAGGTGATGTCTTAACTTAGGGTTTAAAGCGCTATCTTGAATGTATGAGGACATGTGGACCTTAAATGAGTTAATAGGGTCTTTTATGAAATCTTGAACCTGTGTAATGTTATGAATGTTGAAGGATCGGCAGCCATAATCTTATCATCAAAGTACGAAATGAATGGGCTTATGGTTAATTGGAGACGAACGACATATATTCACCCTTAGGAAGTCATCACATGAGATTCGTTGTCGCCATTGGACGGTAGCTTAATTAGACCCTTTGGTAGGTTTTTAAAAATGTGTTGGTTATGACTTGTTATGGGGAACCCTTTTTTGAAACCTTAGTGTGAATTACTCTAATTAGAAATAAGTCTATCACACCGAGACTTGTTTGTAAGTGACGTAGTTTCTAGTTAAAATGATACGTAGATTACAAAGCATGCCCTTTCATTTTCCATAGTCCTGTGCCTACATAGGATGTTCCTAAGTGCTACCCATTTGCAAGTAGCACACCCTCATACGTAGTAGGGTTAGGAACTCTATGATTCCGGGTGCTAGCTATCATGGTTAGATGGTTCGGATTTCTGGGTTGATTGTAGGGGTCTCATGCATGTGGGATACTTACTAGATTAGAGAAGTTCTATGAGTTAGGTGGTGGGATGAGGCTAATCTAGACAGTGCACAATAGGCTTTGAGGTGTTAGTTAGAGTCCCTAGGTCTTGTCCAGACGCATTACTTTGAATGTCCTTTTGTTTGGACTGTCCTCTTAAATGAGCCTAATTATGTAATACTTAAGTTTAAAGTAAGAACTATGGTTATGAAGAAGTACTTATCTAGAGTAGATGCGGTTGTCCTAGTTTAATATGTTAATGGAATAGAATGTCACATTCGTATCTTACATAGATGGGTCTAAAATGATTCTAGGTAGGGAAGATGTTGATTATGTGGACTAGATCCAACTTAGAAGTCTTAAGATTTTTAGTAGTCTTTGAAGAGTCATCAGGGACGTTCTATTTTTATCTATGTAAAAGTCAGTCTTTGATAGACTTTTGAGGAGGAAATTGCATATTATCTCTGTGTTGATACTTTGATGTCTTGTAATGTTTGGTGTCTATAGGATACAGTGTTTCTTTGAGGGTCATTTAGGTATGCTTAGGTAGGTTTGTTCGGGCGGTCTATCTTTGTGTTGCTTAATGGTTTAGGATATCTTCCGTGAGATAGACTACACTTAAAAGTTTTAAGAAGGACGGATAAAAACTTCACGTAACATGAAAGTAGCTTACTTTAACGTGATCTCGAAATGTGATATGGGCTAATGTTATCTTATGTGTTTTGCTAAAGTTGTTAAATTATGTTCTTATGATTATCTATGACTTTTTAAATGAACTATGCATATTTTCTAATAATGTCCTTTCCATGAGTTTTTAATACCATTATGTGTCTACTTAGTAAACATGTAGTTGACTAATCCTATGCCGTTTATCTATCTACTACCAGGTGTTGGTTAGGTGACGAGCATTTGGAAGGAGCATTGGACTGTAGCATCGTTCAGAGAATGAGTATGTTCTCAGTTTGATTGAGTTCATTATCTTTTATGTTTTCATTTGAAGTATTGTAATAGACTAAGTATTTCTATATTTTGAAGTATGGGTCCTGTTCCAAAGTATTCTCGTGTCTTAAGTTTGATGAGATTGAGACTTAGTATTTCCTATGACTTTATATGAAAGAGATTTTTAAAGACTATAATATGTTTTGTGAAAATTTTTAAGTCGGCACTACTTTTCATTATGTATATGCGATGAATGATATGTAAGGGATTGTACAAGACCTACGAGAGGTCAAGTATGACGGTTGCAAATCTGAGATTGCCTTAACTTCTAAGGTGTGGTTTGGGGATGTGACAGAAAACTCACAGGCATAATTGTTAATGCAAATGCAGTCAAAAGATACTAAATCTAACGCGTTCTAACGTACTGCGACGAGTTTGGGGTTAAAAGAACAAACGCACCTCTTCCAAAAAAAATCCTCTTGTTGAAAATTTGAATTGAACTCTTTGACCATGATTCCAAAGGGATTTAGGGCATCTTCGTGGTTCATTCATACCTATTAACCAAAAAGATCAGTATTCCAGTATTTATAGAAAACTATGGCATTTTTTTATTTTTGATAAAATAATGTCAAATTGTAATTCTGTTTATTCTAGCAACCAACACGTTCATCAACTCTAAGAATGATATTTATCATCAAAGGCAACATTGGTGAAAAAAATGAGAAAGTCTTATTGGTGAAAACCTTCATAGGCACCATAAGACGACAAAAGAGAAGATCTTATCGATGAAAATCCTGTGGACACCTCAAGATAAAGGGAGAAAACATTATTGAAAGAAATTGGGCCAAGATGACCCTTCCAACACTTTCTGCATTGAAGAATACATATCAGTTGTAAAATGATAACGATTCAGATTTTTGAGAATAGACCACTCAAACGCCATCAGAAGTCAGTCTAAAAGTCCATGTCCCCCCCCCCCATGGTTCAATGCAAGTCGCATATGCCCCGGATAAGTTCTTTTTCTCATTTTTCTTAAAAAGGAAGTCCTTCCTTAATTTATGTCTCTTGAGCTATCTTCATAGTCAGTACGTCTGATATTTTCTAGTCTTTTCAACCGAGATCTGTTGACAAAATAAGTACAAGATTGCATAAGCGTACTACATGTGTTTTAAAAACTAATTGGAATATCTGGGTGACAGCCATCGGCAAGGACTACTGAAGCGCTTCAGCTATTCCCTACAATTTGTGAAGGAACACATATATCTCTGAGTCCATCATTCTTGGGACATCAGTCGCATCGTGATATTTTTGTAGTCGAAAGATCAATGGGCCCCGTAATTGACTAGAGAATCTCCAGGTAGTTCAACCAAGGATTTGGAGTAGAGTTGAAGAAATTGGTCAGGAGTATGGTCAAATCGTTGGAGCATCAAGGCCACAAACCAACCACCGCTTTAAATTAACAATTTTCTCTTTCATTTGCTCAACACATGTTGAAAAGAAAATGCAAGATTACAAGCCAAAAAGGAAACATCACAAAAAGGAAGTTCTCCAAAGTCTTCACATGTTTGGTGTTTCATATCATGTTACTCACATTCTTCCCTCTTAATGCAAGAGCTTCGGGCAATACGCTCCAATCTGAATTTCGTGCAATACGCACCAATTGTGAATTTCGTGCAATACGCACACGTCCTTTATTCATGGGAAATATGCGTCATCATTTGTTTATGTGCAATATGCACCAGTCTGAATTCCATGCAAATATGCACCAATCTGAATTCATGTGCAATATGAACACGTCCCTATTCACATGCAATACGCATCAATCCTCTATTCATGGGCAATATGCACCATACGCATATCCTGGGCAATACGCACTGCCATTTATGGGTTATACACACCATATCCACATTTGGGTGATACACCCAATTTTAGAATAATCCACAAAGACAATACGTCTTATTTGAAACTCACAGGGCAATACGCTCATTCATCATTTTTTTTTCCAGGGAAATATGTCCTAGTTTAAGATTCTCATTTTTTCTCTTTTTCCTAAGAGACATTTTTGGATCGTCATTTGTATCTCGAGTTTTTGAGTTTCATTCTATCCTCCCGTTAAAACACCCTGGAGAATTGATCAACAACCAGCTAAGAGAGCACGAGAAATAATCTCAGAGTTGCACACGAGAAATTAAGATCAACCCAGACCCTAGAGAAAAAATATTGAGTAGGGATCGTGAACTCCTATAATGTATAATACATGGTTCCTAGTGCTTGGTAACTATAGGCCGTAGATATGACAAGCATATGGAGCGATATTTGACCCACCTTCTGAGTTTTCAGCGATCAAAGTTTCTTTCTTCTCGAACTACACTGACCTGATTTCCTTTTAATAAAGGTATGTAGGAAACCTCTGAACAAAACACGGTCTTTTTTTCAAAAGGGCGTCACGGAGTTGAAAAACATCAAAAATTAGTCCACTTTCGTTCACTTTCTTTGCTTGAAAACTCTTCATGTTTCCACAAAGAGGGCATGTTGTGAACAACTAATGTTTAACGTGTTTATTTACTCCTATATATATAGTACGGTATTTTTCTTTTTTTTTTATATGATACGATATATAATCTATCTCTCTCTATATATATAGATATATATATTATATATATTCTATAGATAATCTCTATAATAATTCTATTGTCTGTATTTTTTTGTGTTTGTTTTGATTATTGTGCCTGGCCCCCAATGACCCAATTTTTGTTTGAATGGGCTTATTTAGTCAATTCTTACTGCCCCAATAATTTTGACTCCATCTAATAGAAATGATCAAGATGTCACTCAACCATTGATGATATTTTGATTTAAGAGGTCTATTATTAGAAAGACCCCACCAAAAATGCCATACCTCAAAAAGAATATTTTTTTGGGTTAGAGTTTTATTGTATTGTTCGCATGGTCTACCCTATGCGCCGCCGACCACCGCCACCGCCACCACTGTCGCCGCCGTCCACCACCTTTTTGGTCGAAAAACTCTTCAAAAATTTACCATCTTTTCATTTTACCCTCCTCTACACAAATCTACAAACCATTCATCCATATTTATAGTCATACTCCGTAGATCTAAGGAAAACCAAATATGAATTTTCACTTTTTTCCTTAGATTTATGAAGTTCCGATCATCCCTCTATCCAAATCCGTCCTTATCTTTTTTTGTTTGATACAAGTCGTTTGATGTCGAATTTTGTATTTGTTTTGTTAATGTTCTTTAAGTTTATCTTGTTGATGTTGTTGTTTGAAGTATTATTATTTTATTATTTTTTAATTTCATTTTTATGTTTATTTTTATTTTTTTGCCTCATTTTGTTATGTTTGATCTTCAAAATAGTTTAGATGTTTAGATTTTGTGTCATTGGGTCACTTTGTTTGGGTCTTGATGGAATGGATCAACCTCTTGGACCTATTTAGAATTTTTAAATGTCATTACGTATTATTCATCCAATAAGCGCATATCAATGACATTTTTGGGACCTATTTTAGAACTTTTTCAATGAGTCATTAGCTATTATTATCAGAGAAAAGAAAGGGTTATCTAAGAATATTTGGGTCTATTATCGTTCTGATGACCCACATAACTATTAGTCCAATCATAAATAAAGTAAAGGAGTCTCTAAAAGGGCAAAAGCTCCATTTAATTAATATAAAATGAAAAAACAAGGAAGTATTTCGTTGGTCATACTTGTGTTGCACTTTAGACAAACAAAGAATCTAATCATGCCATTTGGCCTCTCAGTGTTAAGAAGAGTGGGGTTTTAATTGTTAACACCTATTTAAACACTCCTTGTTCTTTCATTTGGGGGAGAGAGGGGGGAGATAGAGAGAAAATGAGAAAGAACAAAAATTGCTATCAAAAAAGGGAACATCAGAACTTGCTTCTTCTCGTTTAAAAATATTTCTTCTTGGTGGTCTGTGTGAATTCAAATCAGTTCTCTTCATAAGTTGGCTTGTCCATCAACTTAGGTATTCTTTAACCTTTCACATGTCGTTTAAATCAAAATATTTTCTTTTATGTTTGATAAAGTTGTTGGATTAATTGTTTTCCTTAATTTAGTTTAGTTTTTATGATTCGAATGGTGATTAATGTTATTACTAGGCTTCGAAGTCATCAGTGGTCACTTAAACGTTGTCTGCTAATTCTTTATACACCTCACTAAGACTAGTACTAATTGAACACTTTTACCTATACAAAAACCGTTCTATTAACATTTTTTTGATAATCAATCAAAAAATGTGAAGAGGGTGTGATATACGTGGCAAAAATGAACTATTAAAAAATTACTTTGCATGGCGCCCGAACATTATTAAAAAAACACACATTTATATCTATTTTATACAAAAAGAAAAAGGAAAAATGAAAAGTGTCACCTAGTCCTACCCCACTTACCCTCGCACGCCCACCCCCAACCCCTTTCATCTTCATTCTTCATCTTCTTCCCAAAACACATTCTTTTTGCTCAATTACAAATCTTATTCTTTTTTCGAAATCACTTCAGATTAACTTCTTTTTTTTAAATTATTCTACTATATATATACTCTTATTATTAGAGATAGGCATATATATATATATATATATAGCGTATATAAGATATCTTCTACCCCCAACACATTCTTTCTCATACTTAAGAGTGAAGAAGAAGAAAAATTTTGTTGGGCGTTATTCACTCTCACACCTCGATAACATTGATAGCGTCCAAATGATTTCTTTCATTTGTTTTTATATGGTGCTTTTTTTGATAAATTTAATAAACCAATTAAATTTGGGAAGAACAATCTTTGTTCGAAAATTGTGATAATAATCTCGGCTAACTTTTTTAATGTAGTACGAACATTTTATTCTTCTCCTATTTGTTCCCTTCTTTTTGTATGAGATTTGAAAGAATCATACGCAGACTGTCGTTTCAAATCCGCGCTTTCATATTGATGTTTCATGGTGTATAGGGCTATATTTGGAAGATATAATTTTTGTATATCCACAAACAAAACATTTTGTGACGCTCGAAATGAAACAGTTTTGTTAACTACATTAGAAAAGATGATAGGTAGGGAGTAGAGTGCCTTCCTTTTTGAAAAAAAGTGTAACTAAAGGACAAATATTTTTGAAAGTTCATTCTAATGCCACGGTCAATAAAGAGAAAAAATGTAAAAAAAGAAATAAAAAGACCTAGTTAGTGTCGTTCACATTCACGCGCTTTTCAGGAATTGTCAATAACTTTCTGGCATATCAGCATGTTTGTGTGCTAATACGGTACATGTTTGAACAAGTTAGGTGTTCATAGGGCAAGTCCTTAGGTGAGGTGTCTAGTGATTAATTCGGACAACTTGAGGGGCTATCGATGATTAAGCCGTATACTATGTATTTATTTGTATTTTGTATTTCGTTTAATTTATGTTCTTCTTATAGATTATATTTATTATTATTAACATATATATTACTAATCGGTTTTTAATTTAATTTTACTCTTTTTAGTAAGTAGACTGCTTTGTGTTTTTTTTATTCTCAAAATATAAAATAAACTATACAATCACAATTTTTTTAGGTTCTGGTCATTTTTTTAAAATAAATGAAAGTAAAAATAAAATAAAAATGTAAAAACTGGTCATTTTTACAAAAAGGATTAATCTGGTCATTTTCGCAAAAATAAAAATAAATATCTGTTTATTTCTGCAAAATGTAAATTTTTTTATTTCTGCAAAAAAAATGTAAATTTTGTTATTTCTGCAAAAATATGTAAATCTGGTTATTTACGCAAAAAAAAATATATAAAAAAAGAAATATATTTAAATATGGTTTTTTTGAAATAAATAAAAAAAAATCTCGTAAATAAATATATGAATGGCTATTAATATAAAAGTACAAATTTGGCTAATTTGACTTAATAATCTAACAATTAGATAAATTTTCTATTTTGCAATCTTCTTTCAAATAAGTCAATGCGGTCATTTTGTATAAAAAAAATTTACGAAATTTGTTATTTCTGAAATTTTATCAATATAAAAAAAATTAAAATTAGTATATCACTAGTTCTAAAAGGTGTTTAATTATTATTTTGTAAAAGAAATTTTTGTTTCTTTTGTTGTTATTGTCAAGTGGTAAAACTTAATTGTTTATTTGTTTTCTTTTGGTAAAAAAAATATAAATACTAACACGCAATTGCAAAAAAAAAATACTAATCTTCTTCTTGTATTTATGTTGCAACATATTCATAATTCATTTTTATCATTTTTTTTATTTGTTAAAAAAAATTGACCAATTAATTGTTTTTTTATTTTATTTTATTTTTTTATTTAAAAAATAAATAATTAATTAAATACCATCATGTGCTCGATTACGATCCTTGGTGTGTATTTTCTTTCTAAAAAAAGAGGGTCTTGTGTGCGGTTATGCTCCTAGACCAATCAAATTTTTCAAACATAGTAACTAATGCAGATTTTTTTTTATCAATAAAATATTTTCAGCCAAATATAAATTAATAAAGAGAACGTGCTAAAACCATGAAACTCGATGGTTCCTCATACCTTCCCTACGGTCAATAGAATTTCTTACCCAATCTCTGTTCTCGTAGATAAAAAATAATAGAGTTTCTTTTCTTCTTAAGTTTAAATTATAAATTATTAGGTGACATGAAACACCTAAAAAATTCATTTCCAAATGGCGACTCTAAAAAAAGATAATATTTTTTAAAAAAACCCGTCATATGCTCGACAATTGTAAAATAAAAATGGAAGAGGTGTAACAAGTCCTATCTTATGTTGTTCCTTTTTGAAGAAATATTGCTCGATTTTGAATGATTTATAGATAATGTTGGAAAGAAATTAAAGCTTTGTTATGTCATTATCCTTCTAGATATGTTATTTACTGGAATCTCCTCTGAATAGTGCTTAGTGGAGAATGGCCCGTGCTTGAGCACGGGCCCAATATTTTACGGTTTAAAGCACAACATTTTACAGTGGTAAATGCATGAAGATACACAACTACAAGTATCTATAACTATTTTGATGCAAACGTATACTGAACAATTATTTGAATTTTGCATACAAAACTCTGCCATTCTTGAGAGGAATTTGAACCTTACTGTATTGGTAACTAATGAAATGCCCTATCTGAGAAGGTTGTTGCAAAACCTTGTTTGGGATGGGGTTTGCAGGCTTAAACAGGACCAAAAGAGGAGAAAAATCAATCTCATGCTCAAAAAGTAGATTGAGGAAGCTTGGAATTGAGCAACGCCTCTAGATGATTCGGAAATGCAATAAGGAATCCATGTGTGTTTGTCTACAAGCGTTGTTATAATAGACATAATACACATAGATCACGAGCATAACCTGTTTTAATAGTGGTAGGGCCTTTCCATTGGATTCCGAGTCTTTGTAAGCCAATCTTCTGTATTTCAAAAAATTATGGTTTAGTAAGAGGTTGAGCTAACTGAAAAATATATAAATATCAGTCAAATCGAAAAATTGGAGAATCATGTATTCAAAGCTTCAAACATTACATAATAAAAAAGACAAATGCAGAAAATAAAATTAAAAATCAATAAGGTAAATACAAGTACAAATACTTACCATGTACACATGCAATTTTGTGACTCCTAGATATACAAAGTGTAGGACAACGTTATCATTCTCACTATATTTACCAAGTGATCTCCTTTCTCACAAAGAGATAATTTTGAGGTGACAAGCCAGAGTTTAAATAATGCACATTGATGATACATGCAAGAAAAGTGTGTAAAAAATATAATGATCTAAAATAAAATGACCATTTACGGTGTAATTGATGACATTTTAAAATCTACAATTGTGACTTCATGTAAATTTTCCTTCACAAGGAAAAGTAATCAAGTATACATGAATGCACTGGAAATGCATTATATTTTTGAATCTTGCCTAGAATTTCTTCAACTTCTTATTAGCTTCTCTCATCTCTCATCATAGCATCTATAATCAAATTCAACATCCATTTACTCATAATCTTTGCTTGATATATATGCATAAGCAACAATCAATATAACAGTAAGTTAAAGCCATTGGAGGTGTTCTCCGAATTATGACTTCTACTCTAGTAAATTAAGATATATAAAAAGAATTAATCGTACGATGACATAGAATACAAGGCATTCATGAAGAAATGAGAGGAATATATTGTTCTAACTTAAGAATAAGAAGACAAAAAAGAGTTAAATATAAGTCTAGTGCAGAAAACTTGTCTTATAGCATTTGTGTGTGATCCATACTTCAATACGATGTCATATCCATGTTTAGTCACTTGAAAGTGGCCGACCTCAAAATTAATTAGTTGTGCACAAATTTCATGATCTCGATTGATATGCTCAAGGCTTTTTATTTGCAACAACTCTCCACTGGTCTGCTCACCCTTGTTAAGCTATATATGGAGAACAAAACTTACTGGAAGTTGAAAAGCAGGCCTAATTTTGATGATTATATAAACAGACAACTTATGATGCAGGATCTCCAAGAGGAACTAAAATATTTATGCATTAGGTAAGTCATATAAAACTGATCTCCATACATTGTTGATATGATAAGTATAATTATAAGTATCATAGCAACCATTCTGACATGTGAGAAAAGCTAACATGGAGAAGTTTGAGAAAGTGAAGTAATATCTTACCTGCATGGAATAAAAGGTTATGAACTCTAATATAGGCCTTAGTCCATAATATGCAGCTCCGGTTGCGAGTCCAGTAAATCAAGCCTGCTCAATGAGATATAAGCAGCTACATGAATCACACTTCTAATATGATGGTTTCTTTACTGTTAGAACAAAAATACTCAAGAAACTTTTTAGAAAAAATAAAAATAGAGTGAACTTATGAAATTCCTTGTGTAGAAGAATCCTGCGAGAAAGTCTGGAATTATACAAGAAAAAACTAAACATTAAAACAAAATAAGAAACATGCCGCCACTACAGCAATAAGGGCCCAACTAACTTCAGAAAGTTGAGCAACTAAAGTTGACTAAGTCGAGCTAGAAAATCGAATCACTAAATTGAAATAAGTAAACACACTAAAAAAAACTATAAGCTGAAAAAAGTCAATTGTCTCACTCCTCCTTGCATTTTGTGGGGGGGCACACCAATTCTTTCCCAGATCGCAAACCTTCACTTTGGCAATGACTTGGTGAAATGTCAGCTAACTGGTTCTCAAATGACAATTGAACTAGCACCTTCATTAGATTGTTTTGGACTTCTCTAATAAAATGAACCTTGATCCTGATATTTTTATTCGACCCTGAAACACTGGATATTTTTGAGATTGAACACTATAACGTTGTACACTGAGCTTTGTAGCTGCTGTTTGTTCATGACCCAAGTCCTTCATCATCTCCGTCACCCAGATAACTTGATTCACACATTGCAGGCATTATGTACTCATCTTCTACTGTTGATTGAGCTGTAGTTTCTTGTTTTTCTAAGCTCCAACAAAACAACTTGTCCCTACACAAAAGATTCAGATGTGCTTCCCTGAATCATCATCCACCCCATGACCAATCACTATCAGTCCCTGATCATGGTTCCTATTTACTTCGGCACGATGTTGGGAAAAATTCTAAAACTTGCTAGTTCCTTTAAATATCCCTTCACATACTCTTTTAGCAGTTGTTGAGGTGTGTCTCTAGCGAAATGCAATTAACCCTAGAGAGCAAAACTAACAACAATAGAAGTCAGTCCTGCTTGCGGTTAGATATAAAGACGTCAATTACAAGCTTCTATAGATCTTATCATCCCTTTTTTGGAATCCTCATCCTGCCAAGCTTCACACTATAGAGATTGAGTACTCACAGACTCACAACTGTTTGTATTCTGGCTTTTCGACCTGTTTTATATAATCTTAAATGTATTTATGCTGACATAGAAAATTTCCATCACTGGACTGGACTGCAACACGTCCAGCCCGAGAAAATACTTCATGACGCAAGATAGTCATTTCAAGAATTTTCTCTTTCTCCTTAACTTTTGGATTAGGTCAATTTTGCTTTCATTTCACAAGCCAATGTCATCTCCCATCACTTGAAGACAATTAAGGACTCACTGCAGCATTGACTTTCACATACAAAGTAGTTTTCATTTACTTGCTACTAGCCAATTTGATGAGATGATTGTTCCATCCGCTCATATATACCATCCCTTGGGCTTGTTTTAGCCGGTACAAGGCCTTGTTTAAGAGAACTTGATCTTGTTTTCCATGAGTTGAGAAACCGATCAGGTTGCTCTACATAGATCGTCTTCAGCAATCACACCATTCAAGAAATCCAATTTGACATCAAGTTGATTCTCTGCCAGGAACTCTGATATGCAATGCAAGAATAATCTGATTTTGTCATACCTTGCTACAAGGACAAATTTTTCCTTTATCCACACCATATTGTGTGGCGTATCCCTTCCACCACATCTGCCTATGTTTGTCAATTTGTTCTCATCAGGGATTGAGTTTTTCTTGAAAATCCCTTTTACAACTACAACACCAATTACCCCTGGCGATTTCTAGGTCTGTCAACAGCTGCCAGGTTCCATTCTGCTCTGATCAGTCTAGTTCTTCTTGCATAGCTCTCCTTCCATGCCTGATAGTCTTGTGTGTGCCACAGCATCGCTTTGTTGCTCAGAGCAGTGTTTTGGACGCGAGAGGCGACAGAGACTGCCTCGCCACGCAGCTAGGCGAGCGCGGCGCTCACCTTTTTTATTGAGGCGCCAATTAATACCAAAAATTAAAAACATTTAATTGTCACATATAATATTCAAATTTCATAGCAATTTACATATATTACAAATAACTTAAGAATTACTATAGAAGAATAATTTTTTTTCAAAAAAAACAATGGACACCAAGTCAGAAAGACAATGAAAGCAGAAGCTTTTACCGTAATCCGGGACAACACAGAGAGTGAAGAAACATAGGAAAAAAAAGAGAGTGAAGACGAGGAGCAATGAAGAGTGAAAGAGAAAGAGACGAATGGAGCACAACTCGAGAAACAGACGAATAAGAGATTAGAGACTGAGGAGCGAAGAAGAGCGCACGACGTGAGGAAGATAGAAGCAGCAACGAAAACCCCCCCCCCCCCTGTCACGAGTAAAGAAGAAGAGGAATAGACCGAATGTCGATTTGGAAAAAAAAAAAAGTTGGCAAAATAGAAAAAAAAAGCTAATATTATTAAGTAAAACTTTTTAAAAACACAATCAAAATGGCGACGCCATTTACGGTCGCCATTGGGTCTCCTCGAGTCGGCCTCGTGTCGCCTTTTTGAGGTCGTGTCCTCGCCGCTTGGATAATGGTGACACAACAACATTGCCTCGCCTCGCGCATTCGCCAAGCGTTATGACGAGCGCCTTTCACACACACCTGGTTCAACGCTACCCAAGTTACACGCTGTATAGCCCCGCTTTTAAGGATCGAGTTTCCCTTCACCTTACATCATCACTATTCCATCTTCTGAAAGTTTGAAGCTGCTCTATGGAAAATGATCATAATACGAGGTCTTCTTATTTTATCCATCCCAACCGGGTGCTTCAAATCAAACTTCACTCTCCTCTGAAAAATTAAGTTTGTCTGATTTCAAACAGAAATCCTGTACCTGTAGTGGAACTATAGCCCCTAATATGCCTTTATGAGCTTTTTAACCAGCTTACCCTTGTTTGTTTCTTTCTTCTGTGAACTCAATAATAACCTAATACACCCCCAATGATTCTGAGATGTTGTGTATTGATGGTTTGTTCCCACACCAAGCTCATAGGGTCATGTCCTAAAGGCCTTAGTAGGCATCTGTTCACAGATACAGAGGTATTGACTGCCTCAATTGACTTGCTCATCCCAAACTGATTTGGGATCTTTCTTTCGAGCAAACAGACACTGGCCATCTCCATTACTGTCCTGTTCTTCTTTCAGACACGCCATTTTGATTGTGGAGTGTATGGTCGTCGATTGGCGTTCAATCCTGTGCTATACAACCTCCACACAATTGGAATAATTATTCTCCTCCATTGTAAAACCTTAAGCCTTAATACTGAATATTACATTGATTTTTTTCTACTAAATCTTTAAACTGTTTACAAATATCAAGACTCATCGTAAGTTCCTTATTGAATAAAAACCCAACACATTCTGGTGTCGTCCATCATAAATAGAGAAAGTTATCTGTGACCACTAGTGAATCGTTTTCATTGGCCCGCAAACATCCGTATAAATGAGCTGAAGTTACTCGGGTTAGGCTCTTTCTTACTTTATTGCTGAAATGCAATTTTGTTGCTTTCCCTGTTGCAAGTGTTCACAAACGTTAAGCATTAAAAAAAATTCAGACATATTTTTCACTAGCTCCTTTTTTTTTTCATCCTCTCACGATGGCTTTTTCGATTGAAGTTGACCAAACTTTTTGCCATATGTGTGTACATGTTTGTGAAGTAATAGTTTAAGTCTGCTCGTTTTTTCTCCTACTCATCTTAAAACATTTTGTTGGCCTCACTTGACATAAATAACTCTACTCCAAAAGGGTCAGAAACACACATTCACGATTCTTAAAATGCAGTCAGAGATATATTTTCAAGCGTTTGTTCCCACCACTAACAATTGCCTCATCATCAAGTTGTTGTACAAAACAATCAGAAATAGTTTTTTGTCCTGATATTGTTTACATAGACACTGTACCTCTTCCTTTGACTTCTACTACTCGCCCTCACCGTTCCATTTTAACTTTAGATTTGTAAGGATCACTAGGATGTGAACAGTTCATTCACCAGTATTGCACAGTGATGGTGCAACCACTGTCAAGAAGCCATGAAATCAGAGGAATTCACTAATTGAGAATTAATAAACTGCAATAGTTGCTCTTCATGTCATTGGTAGATTCTGCTACTTTGGCTTGTCAAAGCCCCAGAGGCTTTGCTCGATTTTGCAGATCTGGATACAGTCCCGTCTGCTTAACAGTTTCCGCTATAGCATCAGACTCTCCACCAACAATCTTCTCCCAGATGTTGTATTTGCTTTCCACTGTTTTGCAAGGAGGGAAAATTCTGTCACATCTCCAATAGTGTTTCCTCCATAATGCTTGCCCTTATTCTTTGGGTGGAATTTTGCTTTCCTTTTGCTTCTGTTCCAGAGCAAGATCCTTTAAGAACTTTTTCCGTCCATCAGTCCTCCTTGCTCTTAGGCTTCTAGCACTCATTATTTCACCGTAATGAAAGTTTTGCTCAGGTCCGTGGATTTTCAAGAGAGGAAATCTTAGATTCACAGCTCTCAGGAAGAGTCACAAGAACCTTTCTCCACAATTCGTTATTCGTAAATTCCCACCAAGACGTCTCATGTTATTAACAATTAAGCGAGAATAGATCAGCATACTTACTGATATTTTTTCATCCTCGCTCGCCATATTCAAGACTCAACCTCTTTTCAGGTTCAACATTGCATGGACGTGTTCTATCCCTGCTTGATGTTCTTCTTTTACCCTATCCCAAGCCTCTTTTGCAGTTTGGCAAGCCCATGTATCTGTAAAAGCACAAGTACCACCTGCCACAACTTCTGCATAAGCGCTTTGGATTTTAGATTTCTTTGTCCCTTCTCATCCGTTGTTGATTTGATCTGAGCCCAGGTTGTCAGCTGATAGAGCAGCAAGTGGTTTTCTTACATTCACAGTTTCCCAAATTCATTTGGCTTCCAAAAAAAGGTGTCAATCGTCATAAACAGATTTGGTAAATTTTCACCAGTGACAGTGAATGGTGGATTTAAAAGGTAGGTGTTGTTTGGATGCCATTTAGTGATTGTAAGGTTAAAAAAAAATTTTTGTCCTGTAAATCACTAACGGCTCTTCTGCACTGTGAACAAAAATACTCAGAAAATTTTTTTTGAAAAAATAAAATAGAGTGAACTTATGACATTCCTTGTGTATATTAATCTGCAGAAAGTCCTAAGTTTATACAACAGAAAAAAATATAAAACATTAAACTAAAATGAAGAACATTTGTCATTAACTACCATAAAATAGGGGTCCTAACATCCATATGGGGGCCACTAACAGCCATATGGGGCCACTACATTCAGAATGTTTGAGCCTAAAGTTGACCTAAGCTAGCTAGAAATAGTGAATCCCTAAATTGAATAAGTAAAAAACATAACATACTCATAACTGAAGATCCAATTGTCTGACATTTCCAACATATCAAGTCACAATTTGACTACATTAAGTAAAAGTACTTTAATAAGTACTTAATTTACATTGGAGAATGTCTTCATAAATAATAAAGGGCATTCCACATATCCAAACTCAATTACAACATGACGTCCCATGTAAAAAAATGTTAACTCATAAATCAGATTCCCAGAATCTTTTAAAATCTAAGCATGTCATGCCATCAGAAAGACTGATAGTTGGTTGTTTATGAAACTAAACGACCAAACTAAACGCTTTTGGCCTGTTTTTGGAACCAGATATCCCTCAAAATCATTCGAGATAGTTTGAGGACATATAATGTAAGAATGCAATGGCACCCAATGACACATGTATGGCAAGGAATAACTCCTATTCTATGGCTTATATTTGTACTGGTCAAACAAGCGTGAATTAACTGGTTCAGTACCTATAAAATGGGGGGACACCCGGTAGTTTTATCATGATACATGAATTCTTGAGTCTGATTTCTTTTGGTCCTACTCGGCCAAGCACAATATTTGTATTAGCTAGTACTCTACTCTTTGGATGTTTTCTTGGAAAATGTTCTCCCATGTCCCGATTTGGTTATTTCGTTTATGATACCAAGCAAAGCAGAAGTATTCCTCCATCAGGTAATCTTCCAGAACCAAGCCTCCTGAAAGAAAGCTTATTAGAAAACTTTGTTGATGAGGCATATCCCTTCTCCAGCTTCTTGTGGTCTTTCCCAACATTATCTTCTGTTGGGTACTTTACCATCAACCACCTTCGTTTTCTTCTCTTCTGCCTTCATCTGTATTTTGCAAGTCCATTACCTTCTTCCTCAACATCCCCCTTTTCTCTTTTCTGGGGTCCTTGTCACCTTAGCTGATTTTCTGGTTATGCTGAGCTCCTCTCCTACATCCTCCTTCTCAGTTCTCGAGCTCTTTGTGGCAGGCATGAACTCACTGATGCTTGGGGGGACAGTAATACAAGTTTAAATAACCATTGTTTATTCAATCAAAATCTCATAAGAAAAGAAAGCTTTTAACGTGGGTCACGTATAGCCCACTCCATCCTATATAAAAGATTACATCCAGACAAGCTATTTGGACCGAAGAATATTAAAGACCATACCAGCACATACATCCAAAATATATGTGCTAGCAATATAACTAATTATTAGAAACACTTTTCTCAAACAAATGTATATGCATGTCCAGAAGAAGAAGAATAAAAATACAAAAATCGAGATAAACTGTGCAGGAAAACCCCAGATGTTACCATTATAAAGTAGGGCCTGTAAAAGTAAAAAGAGTTAAAAATAATGAACTATTTAGCTAGTTTAAAGCTAGCATCAGTTTGCATAATAATGTATTGGTATGAGTTCAATAGGTAACATATTTGGCTGAAAATGAGAAAGATTGAAACATCTATAAAGTTGCGACCCATAGCTTAACTCAAGCAGATAAAACAAATAGCTATAATCTAAGTGTGAAGAAACCTTTGTACAGAAATTGTGAAGCTCAATATGAAATATAACAGAATGCTAATGCATTATACTCCAACAAAGATAGATTCAATCAACTTGGAGCAGCAATAATAATGGTAACAAAAATAGTATAGCATTACCATTTTGTTTTTAATCAAAAATTTGATCTTGGAGGATGGTTTCCTTTTCTCTAGTGAAGAACATGTACATAATTGAATCGTTGTGCAGTGGAAGTCTCAACAGGAAAGCTAGTAACCTTCACTGCACCTTTACTCCACTCCCTGTTGAGTTGACCGTTAATTAGGAATCAATTGATTTTTTTACCATATGTCGATTAAAATATTAATTTATACAACTCATTTCTATATAAACAATCAAGATGCTTAGAACATACATAAGCAGGATTCATCATAACAGGAGCTTTTGCTCATGGAGCTATATTTATTCAATGTGGCTTACTTCTACAAAAATCATAAATAAAATATAAAGGAAAGCTTCAAACTCTACCTAATTAGCTCATATGATCAACAAAATCCAAAAAACTTGAAAAAAGAAATAAATTTGTACTCTCTTGCAGAGATTAAAAATACAGCTTCTCTATCTCCACGAAGTAGGGGTAAGGGTCTACATGCACTCTACCTCCTCAAACCCCACTTTTGCGATTACACAGCATGTGTTGATGTTGTTGTTGTTGTTGTTGTTGAAATAAGCACAAAACAATGGACTCACACTAACATAACTAAGGCAAAAGATAACTCAAACTTTGTTTTTCAAGAATCTCAAACCTTGAGTCACATCCTCCGAGGGACAGAGTTATCTGATGCCTATGCTAGTGAGAGGTAGCAAGTACCCATAAAATTAGTCGAGGCCCATGCAAGCTAGCTCAAACACCACAATTATCAAAAAAAATCTTAAACTTGGATAACCTTTTGTAGAATTTCTACATAATAAGCCTAAATCATTATCCACTAAAACTTCCATAAAGATCAAATTCATACGTTCATTCTGCAGCTAAAATCCCAAAAATGAAGAATAAGATTACACACCTTAACAAAATGGGGTACAAAAAATAACTTGAGCTTTGTTATCAAAACTCAACAACTTTTTGATATCCCATAAACTCTTTTAAAAATTGCCTTCAATGCCTAGCCATTTAAAAACTAATTACTGAAAAACCTTAGTGAAACTTCCAAATTCGCCAACTATCCTACACCAGCTACCCCTAAATCCTCACCCATCCATCCCATTGTATTTTGCTAGATTACAACGCCCCCTATCTCATCCCGTGACAATCCTATACAAAATGGAAAATCTAGTCTCCAAGGAGTTGGGAGACAATAATTGACATAACTATGTCATCTTACATAGGGACAGAACAAATAGAATCTCACCCTATGGTCATCCATGTATAATAGACAAACAGTAAGTAAAGAGATATTGTGTAAATCCACCAACTATTCATTATTTTTGAAGTAATACAATGAGGGGATCACATGTTAAAAAAATAAAATTAAGTTTATTACTTTTATTCATGAAGCTGTACAACTCTTGAGGCTCGTCTGTTTTGGTTCTCTCAATTAGGTGCTTTAAGAAGCAAAGACGTAGTACAATGAATACAGAGCTTTCAGATAAATGAATAATGTATGTTAAAATTGCACTCGATGAAAAATAAATAACTTTTTTTACAAAGTATTCTTCATGTTAAAAAGAAAGTCTCCCTTGTTATATAAGCACATTATAATTTATGTTTATATACTAACACATTCGTATTCAAACATTGGCACCCACTGCATATCAATGTAAAATCAAATCAACTAAAGAGGGATAAATTTGGACTTTCTTATAGACGAAAGCGTTTGTTAAATAGGGTAACTCTAATCAAAACCTTCCAGTTATTCAAAGTCCAACATATATATCATGTTATATAATTAATATATATAGATATAGTATATATATATATATAGTAATATAGTAATCTAAATTTTCGTTTTGATAATTTAATATTAACAGAAGAAGTACGCAAAGGTCTATTTATTCTTTTTAGTCACATACAAAAATTGTACCTAAAAGCTCACACCAAATCCTCAATTTACATGAAACTCAAATTGACCTATCTACCATTCCAAACTGTTGGTCATGGACATTGATCATCCCATCAACAAAAATTGGCTAGAATGTCCAATTCTATCTTCTCTTATTCCACTCTTATGCTTAAATAGACTCATTCATCAAGCAATACGTTAACAATAAAGTGTTCTACAGTAATTATCACTTTCAAATAAGTAGACTATCACATTAACAATAATGTGTTCCACAGTAATTACCACTTTCAAATAAGCAAACTATGTAGTATGTACTCCAAAAATAGTTGTTATTAACAGGAAAAAGATGTAATTTCCAGGTTATGCTTCCAATCAACCACTCCGTCAGTTCTATTCAGGTTCAAAATTAAGTTCAATTTACCTTATAATGCTCAATGTTCCCTACATCACATCTTTTCAGTTTCTTTCCTTTCCTTTGTTCTCCAAGTACCTGTAAAAGTCCAATTTATAAAAAAAAATAACAAATTGAGAAAACACCCGCATCAAGAACAAAAGCGGAAGCAACACCATATTTCAATAATGAAAAACACACCAAATTGAAATACGAAGCTATAATAGGGACACAGAGAAGAAGAACAGTAAACAACAATAACAACAACATTCAATGAAGTTTAGATTCCGTGCATGCAACATTTAGCACGACCTAAACACCAAAATTGATAAATAAAACAGACCATCGATGAAAAAAACAATCGACAAAATGGAGTCTCACAATCAACAAGGCAAGAACAAAAATGAGAAGTAAGAAGAAAGGGAAGAAGCAGCGCATACCTTCCTAGGTATGCAATTTAACTGAGAACTTCATATGAGAGCTTGCAAAACCCTTCCATTTTGCAGAGAATTTTTTCTTGGGACAGAAAATGGATGAAAAGGAACACGGGCATATCACGTATCTAGGACACGTTTTTCACAGATGAATATACACATTAATTAAAAAGCCATGAATCAAATTAACCCTATTGGTACAATTCACTTTACTTTTGGTACAACTTATATATGATGTGTTAGTCCAACTCTTCTTGGCTTATATACATATATAGTAAAATTAGGCAAATCACATAGTATAAGATAGAAATTACTGTGTATCTTTACTTTTTTATTAATTACTAAAAATTCTTTTTTAAGTATTTTTCGGATACATAATATTGCAGGCATATACTTATTATATGAACATACTTAAATTATTAGTGTTGTTATCAATTTAAAAAGCATTAAATAATGGATTAAACAGAAAATATTGATTCCCCGAAATCACGTGTACGTTTTCTTCTTCCTTCAACATCAGTCATAAACCTTAATTGAATTCATAATTTTTTAAATTAAATTTGTGATCTTCTTTCCCATTCTTTGAAATAAACATTAAAGTTTTTGATTTCACACATTTTTTAAACGCGATTTTGTGAAGATTCGAAATGAATATTTTGACGTGTTAAAGAGCATTTTGGATCATAGGAAAGTGATTGTTATATACGAAGTGATTGATAGTAGTCTTGGAAGAAATGTTTCATTTTTAAATCTGTATTTCCAACAATTGCAGCTAAAAAACAAAAAAAATAATTGATATTGATGATTGAAAAAAAACAATCGATCATATACAGTTGTTGAAGTTAATTTGTCCTCATTATGTATTCAAATTATATGGGGGCATTGTACATAGAAAGAAGAAATATGAGGTAAGATTCGTTACGTTTCACTATGCATGATACATCGGATAAAGTATGAAGAGATACAACTTTTGATGCAAACCGGTGAATATGTGTGTGTTGAAGGTGAAACAAGGAACGCAAACATGTATTTTCTTCCCCAAGATTGTTTGATGCTTGCCTTTGTAGAAATACTTTTCTACTTCATATCTCATAATTTCCAATAAATACTTTTGAAGTACTTTTAGATTTCTATTTTATGATGTGATAAATGAAAAAATGTTATGTTTTCGGTTTCTGTTTAACATTTTTTAATTTTGTTTTTAATTTTTTTGATAAAGTTCGTTTGATATAATAATTGTTGTGTCCGATACTTAATTGTTTTAAATTTGATCAATTGAAGTAGAATAGATCGGTATCAATCGTTATGATGTGTCCAAGTTAAAAGAGACGACATGAAAAAATTTCATTTGAAGCAACGATATATTATATACAGAATATCCTTTTTGAAATTTTGTAATCTACTAATAATAAAGATCTTATTATGCACTCGAAAAAATGATGTTGATACTCAATATAAATAATAAGCTTAAATATGATACATAAAAATGGTACAATGATACTTATACAGAATTCTAACTTATTATAAATCAGGAGTCAAAATTGTACTTAATAGAAACAATACCTTAATATGATACATAAAAATGTAACATTATGCTTGATACATACTTCTAACTACATATTAGGATCATCAAATTGATACTTAATAAAACATACGCCAACTATGAAACATTCTGTTGTTTACCTTGACAGTCAATAAGTAATTTTGAAGCGCCAATTATTCCATTAACAGATAACGAAATGTCTTGCCATCCTCGATACCAAAACAATGTTTCGACGGTCACGAAAAGAAAAAAACTCAATGATAAGCCCAACAAAATAATATGTCATGAAGTTTTCATCATCAAAACAAAATACACAGGTACCAGATTAAAAAGCCGGCATCAGAATTCATATGTATAGGGAGTAAATTGTAAATTAAAACGTTATTTTTTTTATAAAAAAACAAAATCTGAAGATTGAAAATAAAAATTGATGAAAAATAGTTCGCCTTCTTTAGGAACTTGAAAATGATGACTTGAGAGAGATAGATCTGAAATTAAAAAATTGAGTAATTTGTATGTGTTACCGTTGATATATGGAGGTGATTTTAGAATAAAATAGAAACCCAACTTGGATTGGAAGGATATAAATACTGTATCTGGAAAATGAGAGGAAATAGATTTTTTGAAATATTTTAAATATAGGGAATTTTAGAAGATTATGGAAAGACGACTGGTGTTTAGGTAATTTACTATTGTACCTAATTCCAAGACATTACCTGTTTTTGATATTCTATAACTTTAGTAACTATACTAACTTATCCTATTAATCCTTTATGTACAATAGAAATGAACTTTACTCACTATCATTGAAAAAAATTCATTATGCAAGTTTAGAAGTGATAATTTCTTTCATGTTCAAGCCTACTTTCTTTTTCGAATATGTTAACAAAATTTTGATTTTTCTTCTAAGATATACATCACACTTGTTTAATCTATGCAACTTAAATGTTTCTTTTTGTTGTGAAATGTCGTTGTATATATATATTTTTATTTTCTTCTTTATTTTCCTTTTAAAGTTGATTAAAGAACAAATGAATTATTATTTCACAAATAATTCATTCATTAGGCGTTTTCTATTATAATGACAAATAATCAAATTCATGTTGGAATATTGCTAATATTTATTAAGATCCTATTTTTCATTATCTTTAATGTATGAATATTAGTAAAAAGTTATTTGCAAGTTCGATGCAATTACTATTTATCACCGCACGAAGCGCGATAATTTACCCCGGGTGTCCCTCTCTCTCTCTCTCAGTGTCCTCTCCTCTCATCTCTCCTCTCTCTCTCTCTCTATATATATATATATATATATATATATATATAATATATATATATATATATATATATATATATTATATATATATATATATAAAAGCACTCTATGTTTTACTTCTTTTTAATATATTGTCATATCCTAGAAATGTCTAAATCACATTTGCGACAAATTAAATCAAAAATTTGAGGTTGAAAATATTTCAATGATATATTTCAATAGATATCCGATTCAAATATCTTAGATTACATGACCTCCTCCGTTACCCCGTACAACTATGATTGGGTGATAGAATAATTAGATGGTTGAAATGGAGTTATAGCAGTGAAGTGAGCAACGATGAAGAGGAGGAAAAATGTTAGATTTACAATAGTGCAATGGACCATTGTGCTTGAATGAGTTTGTACAGTCAGACACTTCTACTTAATCTTTTGTCATTTGAACCCTTAATTTGATTAAAATAAGACTTTTAAACCCCTCCAACAATGTGTGTAGCTCACTCTTCCTTACATAAATGACATGTCATATCAACATTACATATATTAATGTCATTTCATAATTATTTCATATATATTTTAAATAAAAATGAGAAGATTTCAATTTTAAAAAAATAATAATAATTTTATTTCTCACCATTCCTCCACCTCCTCATCCCTCAACTCACAACAACCATAAGCGTCATCTCCATTACCCTGATTGCTTTCTTCTTCGAAAAAAAATAATGAAACTAAGAAAGCCACAAATTGAGGAGTTTCTTGATAGGTAGAATTTGACTCTAACATGAACCGACAACGTTTTCTTAATGTTGGATTGCGGCAGATTATTGAGTATTGAAGAAGAAGTCCACACACAGTCAAAACTCAAATCCATAGTTCAAATACTGGAAAAAAAAATATTTACTCTCTTCTCAAATTTTCTTCATCATCCATCACTCAAATCACCAAATAACCACCATGAAAGATCCATAACTACCTGAGAGAAATCACCATTGATTGACTTCTTGTTATGTGGTTTAAATGTCATTTCTCTGCCTAATGTTCAGAGCAAAAAAATGACCAAAGTGACGTGAATAGCTGGAGATGGAAACAGTGTGGATGTGATGGACTCGATCAAAGCCATGGTTGAGGGTGAAATTTGACAAGACTTTTTGTGATGTGCACCATCGATTTGTCAGGTGCTCTTACCTTAGATTTATTGTGGGTGCTTAACGTAGAGGAGAGTATTTGAGGTATATTGGGTTCGAACTTGGTGCGGGGGGTAGGATTAAGAAATAACACCAGAGAAAGTATGTCAAGAATGTGATGCAAGAATGACTTTCTTCATGAAGAAGAAGAGGAGATCCATAAAGAGAATGCTTGGGCATTTGAATGACTTTATAGTTATTTTCAATATTTGTTCTTTTTTATTTTATAATTAAAAAATTGTCTAATTAGCTATATCCTATTTTATTTAGTTCTATCTTATTTTATTTAGTTCTATCTTCTTATGTTCTTTTTTATAGAATTGTTATTTTGTTTTTATTGATTTATAAATTTATAAATTATGTTGAAACGAAATTAAAGCTATTTATATTAAATTTGAAAAAAAATTATTCATCCAAATGGTTAAAAGATGAATTAACACCAGAAGAAATATGTAAAGAATTTGATGTCAAAAATGACTTTATTCATGAGGAAGAAGAGGAAATCCATAAAGAGAATGCTTGGGCATTTGAATGATTTTATAGTTATTTTCAATATTTGTTCTTTTTTATTTTATAATTAAAATTGTCTAATTAGCTATATCCTATTTTATTTAGTTCAATCTTCTTATGTTCTTTTTTTATAGAATTGTTATTTTGTTTTTATTAATTTATAAATTTATAAATTTATAAATTATGTTGAAACAAAATTAAAGCTATTTATATTGAATTTGAAAAAAAATTATTCATCCAAATGGTTAAAAGATGAATTTGATATCTCAAAAAGAAATCTCTACAATTAATTTATTAATAATTTTGAGTTATTTTTGTTCAAATACAATTGATTGATATAAAGAAAAATTGCTGGAAGAATGTATAGAAAAAGATCTATAGTCCGAGTGAGATCCTACTTGGCGCGAATTCAAATTAATCAAACTTTAATGCAGATAGTAAACACTGGTGAAGAAACTAAAAATAGTAATTGAGGAAACGTAATGATTTATCCATCTATCATTCACACCATATTATGTCCACGATCCAAAATGTACGGGGATTGACATTTATCTTACCATAACATGTTATACCCTTATACACATAGGAACTAAGAGTTAGGTTATACCTTCGATTATTCCCCTCGAATTCCTCTTTCTCTTTCACAAATCCTTATAATTATAACAATAAAATATGACATCACTATAGACATCAAATTCACCAGGTTGAGGCATTTTACCTGAGCATTCCGGTACCTCGTTTGAAAGGCTGCAACATGTAGCTTTTGTTCTCCCCTTCTCTCTTTTCTTTTCTAAATTAATTATGTACTTAAACTGACAAACCCTAGTGACTTATTTTAATACATGGACAAAACTAAATTATATACCTGACTCGTTATCCACCAATTAAATTAAAAAAAACTATTTAATAAATATCGGCCAATTAAGTAACTATAGTTATCAAATAGTTTAAAATTCCCAAACCAACTTCATCGACTGATCATAAATGACTCGAAAAAACTATAGATAGGGGTAAACAATTTTTTTTATTATAAAATATTCCTAAAATGACTTTTCGGGCCATTACAATATATAGTGCATCTTGCAAGGTGATAGTGGATTAGCTTAAAATGTTACAATAGAAGAAATCAATTGTTACAATTGTTTGAAAAGATACTTATAAATTTCAAAATTTAGGGGAATATGTACTATGACCTCTCAAGTAAATGTATCATTGATCAAATTCTTATTTAATTAAATTATTGAATTTATATGTAATGTATCAACATTATATAAATAGTGTAAGATTGTATATATATGTATGATGTATACATTAGACATGTATAAATAATCACACACACAGTTACATAATGTTTAGACATTATAATGCATCTTCCTCAGTTGATTCTTTTTTAATACTGACTAGCTTAAATCTCCTCTAAATAGACCTATATTAAAGATACAAACAAATTTCAATGTTTCAATTATTTTAATATATTGTATTTTCACTTGAAATATCCATTTAAATTTGCGTTAAATCAAATTTTAAATTTTGAGATTCAAAAAGTTTTAATGAATGATTTCAATGGACATCTGATTCAAGTCTCCACTAAACAATCCAAAATTTAGATATTGTTAGGTACTTTAAATATTTATATTCTCTAGATATATTATTCACTCAAAATAATGTATAGTTGTGACAATGTCAAATTTTATTTATCCAAAATTACCCAATTACCCGAAAAAGATCTGAGTAGACATACATAGACATAATCAATAAATGATCAAATGGTCATTCTATTGTTTTAGTTTCTTGATTACTTTTATCGGAAATGTTGTCAAACAAAGCGATTTTAATAACTATCATAAATGACTTCTAGTAGATGATTAACGAAACAATGAGTTTAGAATTTTCCTTGTCACTTTAAATTATATCATTATCATAATAATTTAAGACATAATCGATAGATTTAAAAAAGAAAATTAATTAAACTTCAAAAAAGGAAAAATAGTAAATTTGGTCAATGTAATATTTAGCTTCCATAATCCTGACACAACTTTGGAAAGTAAATAAAACTTTATACACTATAAAAGACTAAGCTAGTCTCAATTATTGATATCATTCATTCATAACTCTTTCTATTTTTTTGTCATGTCTTTAAAAAAGCTCATTACTTTTAAGACTAGCGACGGTGAGGAATTCAAACTCAATAAGGATAATAAGGTTGTAACTGTGAGGTCAGAAGTCATCAAGAACATGATACAAAACGTGGATTGTACTTCTAATATCATCTCCTTGTCTAATGTTGATGGAAAAACATTGAACACAGTAGTTCAATATTGAAAGAAATATTCGGAAGAAGCTGTTACGGAAAATCAGTTAAAGAGTTTTGATAAGGATTTCTTAAAGATGAGCCAATCAAAATAGTTGGTATTCTCTTGACAACTAATATTTTCGATGATAAGCAGTTGAAGGAGGTAATAATCCAAGAATTTGCTGATAGGATCAAAGGGAAACCAATAGAGGAGATACATGAAGTATTTGATATCATGAATGATCATACTCCAAAGGAGGAGATCCGTAGAGAAATGCTTGGGCTTTTGATTGATTTAATAATATTTATTTATATCCTATTTTTATTGTAATTTTATTTTTGTTAGTTCTATCTTCTGTTGTTCCTTTTTGAAGAAATATTGCTCGATTTTGAATGATTTATAAATTTTGTTGGAAAGAAATTAAAGCTTGTTATATTATTATCCTTTTAGATACATTATTTAGTCAAATCTCTTATAAATGATGGTGAATCTAGATCTAGTTCTTTTTCTTAATGGTTAGTGTAGCAACTTCAAATGTATTGTTGAATGAGAAACAATTGTAGAAATTGTCTTAATTTTGCCTTCCATTATATTTTGGAGCCATTGATACCTTCACCGTAAGAAACGATAGTAATTCCCGCGGATGCTACAATCGTCTTGTGTGGGACCATGAAAATTTACCACTGCCAAAATCTGAGACTGGGTTTTCCAATTTTCACGTGTCAAATATTGTCGTGAAGTCTAAGAGACACATCTACTTTTGATACTTATTGACTCCTGTATATATACAAAAGGAATGTCGAGCTTTGTTTTTTTTTTTTAATTTATAGACTGAAGTTGTTAAACTTCCCTATGAACGTGGTGGTGGGCTCATTACTTTCCGTCCTTAACTGATGTTTCCTACTTAAAATCTTATTGGAAAATCTTTTATTATCTTTAGTTGTTTTGTTGGTTTCCTACACTATGCTTCCTGTTAAACTTATTGTTTCTGGATACATATTTGGTTATCTACTATGGTTTCGCTATGTGTCATCATGACTTGAAGTTTCGGATCATGACAATCGATGTCCACCATGTTTTGGGATGGATCTTTTGTATCTTTTGTCCTCGTTCGATGCCTGTATATATGTTGGTTTATGTGATGTTGCCTTGTTTTTGTTGGTGCTTCTACTTTCAAAGATGGTTACCTTCGTTCTAAACTTAAGGTTGGCTTACAAATTAGTGGAATTTAGTAGATGTCATCATGACTTGATGTACATCCACTTTTTTGGAGCTTGACAAAAAATTAATTTTTCTTAAATGAAGAATAGAATAACTATTCTAGAAAACTCATAATTATATGATTATAAATGGTTTAATATTAAAAGCATATATTATTTGTATGATTTATAATGGCAAAAGTATTTCTTACTAGATATTGTTTAAGAGTTTAAAATGGTAATTCAAATGATCATTTTAATCTTAGGTGGTTACTACAAATGCCTCAGTAAGAAAATTATTGAGGATAATCACACTTTACTCTCTATATAATTGATATATATATAATGTAGGAAAGTCGTACTTATATGATTATGAATGGAAAAATATTAGTTTCAATGATTTAAAAGATAAAAGTATTAAAATATTATCCTAATAAACTAGATAATATTTAGGAGTTTAAAATGATAATATCATTACGAATTGATCATTTTAGTCTTAGAAGATTATTTCAAATGCCTAAAATGGAAAATTATTTGTGATAACAATGTATTTTCATCTCTAACTATAAATAATTTTTTATTTTTATTCTTCTAATATAGAAAATTCATATTTATATGATTACGCATTGTAAAATATTAAAGTCATATCATGTTTGTATGATTAAAATAGGTAAAAAATATTAAAAGAATATTATTAGACCAGATATTTTTTAGGAGTCTAAATTGATAATGTCATTAATATTTAATCATTTGTCTTTTAAAATTATTTAAAATACCTAAATAAGAAAATTATTGGGAGAAATTATACTATAATATCTCAATTATTAATAATTTTTAGTTTTAGTCCTTTTATTGTATAATAGGCACATTTAACATTTGATTAATTCAACTGTATGTCTTTAATACTCTCATGTAGACAATGTGTTATATTTGGGCACTTCTAAAGAAATTACCTTGAAATATGTAGTATCATTATAAGCTTAACATCACACATGATTAATTATATGATGGAGTGATCAATAATTGATGAGTTAAAAAAGAATATTTAAAATAATTGAAGGTTTAATTTGTTTAATCAAATTACACAAGAACTAAAATAAAAATTAGTTGATAATTAATAATAAAAATATGCGCTTGACTTCACACTACCATTAAATTGAGATATCCCCTAACAATACCAAAAACTTTAGCGTACCAACTATATGTAACTTGTTATAATCTTTAGATGTCAGATGTATTTGAAAATTTTGGCCAATAGTTGTCTGAACCCCACCCCCCCCCCCCCCCCCTTTTTTTGGGTTTTTTTTATAATTCAATTATCCAATTTTGAAATATTCTTTTCCAAAATATAATAATTATTTTTCATGAAATGACTTCTTTGAATTACTTTTGTTCTCTAAGTAGGGGTGGAAATTCAATAATTCAATTCAGTTTTGTTTCTTTTTATTATTATTTTTTCGATTTTCAGTTCTTGTATAACATGTACCAAACATCGAACCGAAATAATCAGGTTCAGTTCGTTTTTTATTATCTCATTTCGATTTCTATAATTTCTGTTCAATTTTTGTAGTTCGTTTTTTTATGGGCCTGCTTAGTGGGCTTTTTAAATTTTAAAAATTTATAATTTTTTGTTTGATTTTCAGCTTAATGGGCTAAAAATAATTAACATCAAAGAAGATACCATAATTACCTTAGGCATTAACACTAAAGAAGCTCAAATTTATGTAGTAAACTAAATTAACACCAAAGAAGGTCCCATCAAAAGTCAAAACGAAGTGTCATACTACCAATCTGCCATTAACACCATAAATTTTTAATTCACAGTGTCACTAAAACATATAAATTTTTAATTAACAATTTCACTAAAACAAAAGTGTATTGTAGTTAATGTCTTAACAAATACAGTGATCAATTGATCATTCCAGTACACAACAACATAATAACAATCTAACAAGTAACAATAATGTCTTCCATGAGATCACTTTCATGTTTCAACTTTCTAGTGCCAGCAATAACAAACAATAATGAGCAACAAACAATATAGCTTCTTGCCTTTTTCCATGAGATCACTTTCAAATGTCAACAATAACAAACAACAATAATGAGTTTTCTTGACTTTCTTCCGTGAGATCACTTGCAACTTTGAAGTATCAAGTGCTAACAAATATACTAACTAAACTTAGTACTTTATGTCTTTCTTCATCGTCTTGACTCTTGGAACTTTTAAGATAAAATCAAATCCTAGAATACTACTTTTAAGATTAAGAAATGATATGATTAAATAAATGACGTATTGAACTCACCGCTTGCAAGTCAATCATACATAACAATGACAGGAGTTTCTTTTCGCTATTTTCATCTCCTAAATAAAAACAAATCTGTCATACAAAGATACAACTAATAGCTTTTCATTTTTTTCCATAAACCAATAAAAAAATAAAGTCTTACTAGTTCAATTTTCTCACCTATGACTCCCAACTTTCTTCAACACAAATAGCGCTCAGTTCTTGTCTAAGTCCAATCTTGGACACAAATAAGGCATTGCACACATTTGGGGAGTCATAACTTCTAAAGGATCAAGATACTATCCTTGTGCCTAAAAACACATTCCGATGTCACACTCGACATAGAAATAGCCAATACATCTCGAGCCAACTATGAAAGTATAGGAAATCTAGGAGAATAACTTTCCCCCAAATCAAAATATCAAAATCTTCTTTAAGACATCTATCCAGCTCAGATTTAACACCTAAACTTTTAGTTGCTTTTGTTTCTTTATGTACAACTTAGTTCTCAAAGAATTCTGGGACACATTTTGAGAAAGACCACAAGTAGAAGAATCAAATGAGTCGGATGAAGATGGTTGATTTTTAGAACCTTTTTCATATTTACTTACATATATCGCAAACAAATCCTTCAAGTAAGCTTCTACTTTCTTATTCACTATCTTTCCCTTTTCTTCCCCAAGTAATTATTCAAGAGAAAAACTAACATACACAAATTTATTGTGACGAACCAAAACATAAACAATAAAAAGCATTTTGTTCATCTTTTCAGGAGTATCCCAATATTTCTTGAACTTTTCTTTTACTCCTGAACCCATTTTATTAAAATCAAGACCATCACTTTCCATAAATACTTTCAAATAAGCATCAAGTTCACATATATCCTCAAAATGAACATTATAAGTAACATACCGTGAACCTGAAACTTTTAATCTGTGCTCATACATTTTTTCAAGAAACTTTAATGTGAGTTCATATATTTCTCGACTCATATACCATGACTTATTTCAATCAGTAGAATTTTCTGAACCTTTAATTAAAAAAATTATCATCAATCTATAAATTTCATACTTTTTTTTTTCTATGAATTGGATCTAAAGAATATTTAAAAATCATTTGAATTTGATCCAAAAGTATTTTCTAAGAATAGACTAATATTATTTTCAGAGAGAGTTTTCAACTAAATATTATCGTGCAATAAGTTAATTATTTGCACTTTCTAACTCTAAAAATAATTATGTAAAATAAATTTTGATAATATAAAACTTTTAATGAAAAATATAATATTTTTCTTGGAATCAGATTATGATAATTAATTAATTTTTATTTTAACAAAAATATCTCAATAAACTTAATTATTCTTGATAGTCACTAGTAACAATTCATGATAGACATCTATAAAATCCACATACCTTTTAATATTTTACGTATTCTACTCCCAAAGAGAGTGATTTTTATATTTGGATATCAAATATGAATAAAAAGAGGCTTAGTAATAGTAGGAACAATAGGGAAAATGTAAGAAACTCCCTTCTAGAAAAAAGAGCAACAAATTTATTTAAGAAAATAGAAGAGTTTTATATTTATGTGATACATATATTGCTTTGATTAGGAGAAATCCAACCTATTATTTGGAAACCTACGGATCTTGTTGAGGAGATATTAGTGAGGTATACAAAGTTTACTGAGGAAGAAATGATTAGAAAGTCAATGATACATGAAAAGTATCTTCTAAAGAAAGTGAATGAGAAAGAAGAAAAATAGAAAAAATAAATAAGGAGAAGGAAATGGAAATCCTCTTCTATCAACTTGTAAAGGGAAAGAATATCGCTGAACTTGCTGCTATAGAAATCCAAGGTTTATTAAAGTTATCTAATATTAAGATAGCTAAAATTTATAACAGAAATGAAAAAATCAATGAACAACAACAATCTTCTCAACGTCAAAATTTCCCATCAAACTTCAAGTTTCCAAACGAAAATGCTACCCCATTACCAAATTCAATCAATGATTAGATCAATGACATGTGGTTTTCTGAGACTTTGTCCAATAAACACAATTACTTTGACTTAGGGGATAAAAACAATATTGATTCTGTCCCAATTCAAGGTGATGGCATCAGTGTTGGAGATAATGGACACCTTGATTGATAGTGTTGTGTTGTTCTATCATTATATTTTCTGTTGTTCTTTAATAGTTTGTATTGATTTATTTTATTTTCAAATTCATTTTTTGATTTTTGTATTTTTTATTTTTAGTTATTTATGAAGTAATATTCTGTTTGAAAAGTGAACATATTCGTTTAGCAATTTATTTATATTTGATACATATCGTATTCTATGTGCATGCTCAAGTATAAAAATTCTCACCAACATTTAATTGTCTATGGATCACCATTTTAAAAAACTTAAGTATTTATAAACTATCCAAAACAATTAGTCCGATCTAAAATATCACAATTTTCCGCTATAACTCTTTCTTTTTTTTCGCTGCTATATATGTTCTTCTTCTTATTTAATCATTTTTAATCCTCACCCATTTTATCTTCTCTAAACTTTATCTATCCTTATTTTTCATTCCCTTCATATCATCTATCATTTCATATCTTTGAAATGATTTTGGACTTTAAGTTATTGCTAAAGGGTGTCAAATCTGAATTGTTACAACAAAATTTTATTAAAGATGATGGAATTTTAGTAGAGATAATTAATAAAGCTGTTTGTATGAGTTTTAATGATTACTCATGATTTTTTATGTGGGTGGATTTGATGGGATAGATAGTGTTCCAAAGAAATTACAAAGATGTTCGTAGCCTCACGATGAAGACTTGATGATTATTCTAGTCTTTAAGCAATTGTTAGTACTTGTTGAATTTTATAATTTCAATTGCGGAAAATAGATTTTCACTGGTGTTTAATTCATAATAATGAATAGTTGATATATTATTAGTGCATCTTTAATGTACATATATACATACACACATACGTATACACATACGTACATATATACATATATACATATACATACATACATACATACATACATACATACATATATATATATATATATATATATATGTATGTATGTATGTATGTATGTATGTATGTATGTATATACATATTACGTACTTATAATATATTGTATACATAGAATATATATTTGAATATAATTTGGACATCAGTTCTGTATTCATTGTATAATCAATGTATTCGTAATTCACTCTTTTTCAAATTATTTTTAACTTTTTGTTGTTGGTAGATATGCATAGGTTATATTCGATGATGTTTATATGATAGAGGACTAATCATGGTAAAAAAAAGAAGGATTGACAATAACGAGAGCTAAAGAGACAAGGGTGCTCTTACTGAATTTTTTAAAAGTTTGATTATTTTTTAATATTGAAATTTGACAGATGTAGTGGAAAAGAGGTCTAGATTATTATTTGGGAGGGGCCAGATATTATCTTTAGGATAATGTTGCTTTATAACTATACTATTATAACACAGTTGTGTTAACCACAAAAAACAAGGTAAAGTTTGATGATGTGGATCAACGAAGAAGCTCATCCCAATAACTCCAATTGATAGCATTAATGTTTAAATATTCCTTGCCAAGCATGAGTATTGACAATAGAAATTGCAAATGGAAGGTTGAAAATGAATAGAGTGAGTAATGGAAAATCCATATGATCATAATAGAGTAAGTAAGGGAAACATATGTACTCATCAGTATTATCGATCTATTCAAAACTAAAATGGTGTCACAACCGGAAATAAATCCACACAACGCAATCCAAACCAAAAATACAAATGATAAGTAAAATAACTTAAAGCAAGACTACACAGTAGAAAAATAGACAAGGAGTAGGGCCCATAGAATAGATATGTACATAGCGATGCAAAATATATTGAAAGGGCCCAAAAGTGATAAAGAAAGATGAAACTGTACATAAGAACCAAACTGGGTATTATTCTCTTACTATTCTCTAAGATGCTTATGACTTTGTCAAGTCGTGTGATCATTGTCAAAGAGAAGGAGGCATTTCAAGGAAGTAAGAACTCTCATTGATTCCTATTCCGATGATTGAATTGTTTGATGTTGGGGGCCTTGACTTCATGGTTCTATTTGTGAGTTCAAATGGGATGAAGTACACACTTGTAGTGGTTAACTATGTATCTAAATGGGTGGAAGTTGTTGCACTTTAAAACAATGAAGGAAAGAGTGTCACCCTGAAAATAGAATATCTTCTCCAGATTTGGTACACCAAGGGTAATTATCAGGGATGGAGGTTCTCATATTGTAATAAATTATTCTAGGTGTTGATTCAAAATTATGGTGTTCGTCACAACATAGCAACTTTCTTATCGTCAACAACCTATTGGGCAAGTAGAAGTGTCAAATAGATAAATTAAGAAAATCCTTAGACTGTGAATGCGAACAAAATTTATTGGTCAAGAAAGATTTATGGTGCTCTATGGGCTTATCGCACTACATTCAAGACTCTCATAAGTATGTCTCTGTACCAACTTGTGATTGGAAGTCTTGTCACTTGCCTATAGAGTTAGAGAATAAAGCGATTTGGGCACTCAAAAAGTTGAATCCAGATTGGGATGCCGCATCAAGTCAAATATTGAATGGGTTGAATGAGCGTGATGAGATTCTCTTAAAAGCATATGAAAGTCAAAACTTATATAAGGAAAAGAGGAAGAAGTACCATGATCAAAAGATCAAAAATCGTGAATTTTTTCTTGGTGATTTGGTGCTTCTATTCAATTCAAGATTGCGCTTGTTTCCTCGCAATCTCAAGTCTAACTGGACGGAGCTATTCAGAATTTATAAATGTTCTCACATGGAGCAGTTGAACCCTAAAATTATTGAGGAATAAACAAGTAAAAGGTAAATAGTCAACGAATCAAAATCTACTTAGGTAAACCAAAGGAGGTAATAAAAGAGGTAATAAAAAGGCCCGTCTAACCATAGATTTTCCAAATAATATTTGGGGGAAATTTGACAAATAGTGTTTGTCCATACAATTTGTTATTACTTGACAAATATTTTTTCCAAATATCTTAAATTCCCAAATACTAGTTTTTTCTAGTATTTGGGTCAAATCTCATTATCTAGGATCTTTCAAAAATTAAAAATTTACACCAAATTTTTATATTTTATAAAAACACCCTCTACGGTAGTTTTTTGTGTTGTATTATATAATTTTTTACGTTAACAATAAGGTAGTGATGAGATGTTCAGTGAATATGAAAGTGATGATATGGTTGTTGATAAAACTGATGAGCAATCGGCACAGGTTAACAAAGTATGTGCTTTGTCTACTTTAAGATGTATGGAATGATGATTGTTGCAGTCACTCTAAACTACCACGTTAATCTAGTGTCATGGGCACTACCTGTTATTATTGCAATAAAGATCCAATTGACTTGTAATACAAACTTATGGTTAGTTTTGATAGTTTTTAAAAATTATGAATATAAGTCATATTTTTTTTTTTAAAAAAAGTAAAATATATTTCCCGAATACTATGACCAAACATATGGTCAAATTTCACCCAAATAATATTTGCCAAGAATATTTAAAAATACATGGTCAAACGCTAGCAAAGAATGTGATCTTGATAAAGTCTGAGTATTCAAGGAATCCGAGTCGTAACGTGACATCAAGTCAAGAACTACCTGGGAGGCAACCTAAGATGCAATCAACTACTTTATCAGTATTTTAGTGATTTTAGTTAAAAAGTTTTCTAGTGATTTTTATGTTTTTAAGTTCAATTTTTGGCTAATATGTTACCCTAGGGGTTGTATCCAAAAAAAGTCAAGAAAATGTAAAAGAAAGTCCTAATATTTGCTTAATGTGCGGGAAAGAAAGAAAAAATTGGAAAATTTTAAAGTGTAGAAGGTCTACAGTTTGGACCTACGATCGTAGGGTAACTTACAGACTCATCCGTAGAATCTTGGTGAAAGGTAAGTCTTTCAGGATTGGTTCTACAGTTTCTGTCTACGAGTCGGCGTTCATTAAACGAACTAAAATAACATTTAGGAGAATTTATTATCCAAATACAGCTGCAACTTTAAGTCTACGAATGCACAGAACGAAGCATACAAACTTTGACAGTCCGTAGTCTGCACTCATAGAACCAATTATGTTTTCTAAATTTGCTAAGTTTTGAGAAGAACGATGTAAGCCGTCTACGACTCGTTGGAATAACTATGATCATAGATTGGGTTTTGTAGAACCTGTCTGTTTAATTTTATTGACCCGACTCGAGACATTTTCTTAATAAAACTCCCCAAATTCAGAAATAATCCCCCATTTCCTCCATTCCAACTGTTACAAATTGTTGCAGCCCTCCATTTTCTCACCCTTTCACATCCAAATCACATCGCTTATGATTCCTACTCTCATTATTCATTCCCTTCCTCCCATATTCTCCATTTCATCTTCTTTTCTTCCATTTCTCACAAATTTCCACTCCTCCAAAAGCAAGGTTGTCGCGTGTTTGGGAAATTGTCGAATTAGTTGTCTCATTCTAGGTATCTAGGGAATAAAGAGCTCCACCAAATTCTAGGATTGCTATTGAGTTATTGTGTTAACGACTTTTTATTGATGTTTGAAAAAAGGGTTTGAAATGTATCCGATCTTTAACCGAAATTGATGTAACAATCTCAAACTTTGGACAAGACTTATTATCCCCTGAACTATTTAATAGTGTATTTTAAAGATATATAAGTGACCACATGTACATCATAAATATTGAATCATTATAAATAGTAACTTGTACAGTGGACACTTATATATCTTAAAAATACACTATTAAATAGTGCAGAGCGTAATGGTCCTGCCCAACATTTGGAATTGTTAAAGTAATTCAGATATATATCACAATAGTTGTCGTCAAATATCGTGATATCTTGAATACTGTATTTCTTAAGATGTGTACGTGCCCACGTGGATATCATAAATATTGCATCATTATAAATAGTAACTGCCAGGCTCCGAGTCTATACCCTAGACGTGGCCAGCACCTAATGAACATTTCTGGCCTTGAGCATACCCTTGGCCTGTCTTACTTAACTCACCGGAAGAGTTAACATAAAATATGATCTCAAGAATAACTTTTAAAAAAGTAATTAGCCAAAGTGGAAACCCAAGTCTTAGTCAAATACAAGTGAAAGGAAAAACTAAGAAAACTAATGTAATATATCTATGAAGCCTCTAATATAAAGATAGATGTCGGGACAGACCCCACAACATCCTAATGAACTAAACTAGAAAGTAATAAAATATGTCCTCCAGAATGCAAGGAGGCTCACTACTGACTATGGAGCTCAAAATGGATCAACGAAGCGCTGCGTGCTGATCCTGGTTAACTGTGTCTGCGTCATAAGACGATGCATGCCAACTAAATCAGTACATTAAATATACGAGTATGTGAATTGGAATGCTAAACCATAACTTAAGCTTGATAAGAATAAGATGAACTTACCTATCTTTACTCAAGTCAAGAATTACTCAACTCAAGATATACTCCACTCAAAGTATGTATATAAAGAAATTTACAATACATGCGATATATATAAAACTTGTAACTCAATAAAACAACTTAGTTCGTTAAAGAAATGCAATAACAAACTTTAACTTTACCTATATATAAAAGTTATATAGTTTTTGTGGGAGTTTCTCTAACTAACAACCACCACTATGAGCCTAAGTGGTGATATAGCGTCTCGGCCACGCTGCCAGAACTGTCCTATACTTTACCGTCACATAGAATATCCTCAACCTAGTTAATTCACTGGCTAAACTTACGTGATCATATAAAAAGTATGACTTGTTAATACTCATGATGGCTACGTGGTTTACATGGAGACTTGAGTTAATATGAACTCTCATCCCCATGTCGGTGCTCAATACTACTCCCAAAACATAATGTAGCTCATTGCTTTTAAAATAACCTCTTTACTCTGGGTTGAGATAATTTGCTCAACCCTTTTTAGCTTTAAAAAAGCCCTCTTGAAATCAATTTTCCCTTTTTTTGTTCAAAACTTTGTTGGGAAATCTTAGTTTTCTCTTAACTTAAATGTGAAACCTTTTATAAACTTTCTAGGGAATACTTAGTTCCTTTATGTCTTTTGAGAAATGAACTCAAACCATTTGTCATATCTGGGGATCACTCCCTAGAAGCAACATGGCGTACTTGACCTCTCGAAGGTCTTGTACAAGCCCATAGTTATCAATCATCGCATTGACATAGTAATTTAGAGAAAAATTTATAACTTTTCATAGCACAACATATGATAGAAACTTTACTTCTTATATATATATATAAGAAAACATAAGTCGTAATACATATTTAAACCCTAAGTCTCTTTGCCATGTTAAACTCAGCAACCTTAGAATACATTAGGGACACGACCCTTAAACATAAACGTAAGTACAATATTTATGACTTTACAGTAAACCATAACATAGGAAATCCTTGGACTTAAGGATTCCTTTTCTTGAGCTCAGGAATCACATATCAAGCTCCTCGATCATATAGAAATCCCTTTAAGCATCCATAACCCTACACTTTATGTAAAAAGTAGAGAAAAATGGGATTAGTACAAGAATGCACTAAGTATGGCAACCATGCAAAAATACATTTAAAAGGAACAATTTCTTGAAATCATACTTCATGACTTTTTGAGTAAATATTTATAAAACCTTCATACATAGCATTTTATACAATTCACATACTTCATATGACATTTCAAAGGCCAAACATCACATAGTAGATCACATATAAAATTTATGCTTCTCTAAGGTACATTTACAATAAGCCCCTTTCCCCTAATAATGAACCACTTCTCTTTTGTTCATTAACTTCCTAGGTACCCTTTAGTGATACTTAGTGCAATTCATCCTTTAAGGCCACAAGTAAACATCATATCATCTACACAAGACAACACAACCAGCTAGAAATATAGTACAACAGAGAGATAGTTAGTCAAACTAAAGACAATACGTAACTCCTAGTCATTATGCACATATACTTATTTTAATTCATATAGAACCTTATAAGACCTAACTCATGCCCCCAATATAAGTCTACTAGTGCAATGTACATGTAAGGCCCTATAACCTCACTCATACTTAGTAAATCTATCATGAGAACACAAGTTTTACATCCAAGTCATATATCAACATAGTAAGAGGATACCACTTCATTTATGTCAAGCAAGACCTTCATCATATAGTCAACAAGACCAAAATTATGCATAAAGACTCATATCATGCACATCTTCATAAAAAGTAGACAAATACTACAAGGTCATGCATAAGGACACATACATAGTGACATGCATTAGAACACCTTCCTAAAACTTCTTAAGGAGCTACTTGTGCAATGTCTAGAAGGGTTTATTACTTCCACCTATCCTAAGTAACCTCCCTTACGTCATTCTAGTTAGGGTTCTAGTCATTTACTTCCACTGTCCATTTTACTTTAGGGAAATATAGCCTTAACCGACACAAACCATGTGATGCTACATGGAATCCGGTGTCATAAAACCCCACACCGAAAAAGGGTGGTCTACCGGCCAAAGTATAACCAAACATGACATAGCTATTTAGGTGGATCCACTAGCTAGTATCCTATGGTGGCAACATAGTTATGGAACTTGGGGGTACATGTGAAACCCTTTATGCCAGATTATGCCATTGCCGTTATTGCACTCAGGGAACATCTCTCTCACACCTTTGAGTCTGAGGCCTTTATCCACGTTATGAGGTTTATGGTGACCTACCTTCCTACCATATGAAGGGACACACACTCATATTCAAGTTTACTCCGTGTGAAGATAAGTTCCCATTTCTTAATAACCTTCATTAACATTACTTTATAAAAAGCAGGATTAGGAGAGCTATCCCCTCATATGCTTAACTCATAGGTCATTGATGAAAGTTTATCAACCTAAATCATGTGAGAAGATCCTTTCACATGTACATAGCATATACATTAAAACTATCTAGTTTAGGATACACTTGAGAACATCTTTCAAGGCTCCTCTATTGACTAGATCATCATTCATGTGTGTGTATATACATACATATGAGCAAAACTTTCACATAACACATGAAGTCACACATGTTCATGCATACACATTCACACATATAGAAACCAAAACTAGAACTATCCTATCAAGGCACACATGTGCAATGCATAGGAAAAGTCCCATACCCTTGCAATGCATATGAAAAGTCCCATACCCTTGCCCATACTAGTACACCTATCAAGTCATTCTAGATAAGGAAATGATACGCTCAAACTTATCTCAATAAGAAGAAACGCGGCCGAGTGATTGAAAAAATAGATGGAAGAGGTCGTGTCAGTAAATAACCCAACAATGAGTTTGGATCATTCCCACATGAAAATTAGTTTAGACTTACCTTCAATCTATTACTACTATTGTTCATCAATATTTCTTGTAAATCAAATTGATAAAAGGTGGGTTTTTCTATTTCTAAATTATGAAAATAACTAGCAAATCATGAGACAACTAACAACTTGAAATGTTGGAGTTTAATCAATTATTAAAGTAACTAGGGTTTAAGGGTTCCCCCACAGGTTCACTTGATAATTTCCCCCTAAAACCCCTTAATACCTAGTTGTCCTATTATCTTGCATGCAAAGTGATAAGTTATGTATTTCTAATCCGGCATCTAGAAGTTTCACTCCGCACCTTGGTCCTGCTACGTGTGTTTTCTAAACTAACCCTTAGCCTTTACCTCATATTAAGCATCAATCGATATTTGACTAAGTTATTACCTCGTTCTAATCAATACTAGCCTATTAGATGATACACTAATCTATTTTTATAATCTTTTCCTATTATCTACCTCCTTGGTCCGACAAGTAGCATTAAGGCGAGTCTAACGTTGGCCTCCGTTAAAAAGACCTTTTAAGCGACAGAATTATCAATACATGCAAGACACTATTATAGAAATTGTTTATTTTTAGTTAGGTTTACCTTATTATTCACCTATGGTTCCCACAACCCTAGTTTAGGGAGTTTAGTACCCATAGTCATAATCGCGAATATTCAATATGTAGTTATACTTCATGACTTACTTCAAGGAGAAAGAATAACATCCAAAGTTTCACTTGGATAATCAGCAAAAGTCCCCAACAATCATTACAAAAGTCTCAAAAATATTCAGGAAGTCTCTAAAATAATCAAGAATCTCACAAGAGCCTCAAAAATAATCAGATCTACCTCAATAACTAGGTTTTTTGAACTATTTAATAAAAAATAAAACCTATTAAATAATGACTCTATTTGCTGGAAATCTATCAAAACGCAGCTGTATTGACGCCTAGCGACGGATATTCTTGGGGTCACGACGGACCGTCGGACTCCGTCGTCCCATACTTGTGCATTTCTTCTGCTACCTCTTCATTACCCTCGACGGCACATCTGACGGATCGTCACAGCACAACGGTCCGTCGAGGGTCTCTGTGTCCAACCTTGAACTCTTGGATTTTGGGTACTGGCTACTTCTCTGATCTTCATGACGAACTAGCAGGACGGACCATCATGTCTAACGACGGTTTTCCTCACTCCGTAACCCTCACATTGGTCAGAATTCCCCATCTTCCTTCACACTGCACTACATGCCACCTACGGACCTCACTAGTACGACGAACCGTCATAAAAAAAAAAGAAAAACAATCTCCGTAGGTTGGTCAGTTTCTGTATTCTTGCTCAAAAACCTCCGTATTCAGCTTTTGAGATAGATTTCTTCAAATAAGAGAAATTTACATAAACATTAGTACCAAAAGGCTTTGGACACACTAAACTTGAGGAAAAGTCATAAAATATCGTGAACACGTATATCAACACCCCTCAACTTTAAATTCCGTTGTTTGTCCTCAAGCGACACACTATACTCAATCCACATCATTTGTACAATAGTATCCATGTTTTTATCTTTAAGCAATCATGTGCTATCAAGCCCATCAGTCTCACCATTTTTATGCATGCTTATCACTATTAGGCGTGAATTATGTGGAATCAGACCATGGCACTACTGACCATGCCTACACCTATCCTCTTCAATCTATCACCGGGTGCTAATATTTCCGTATTGCAACTGTGTCCTCACTTTCAAAACAAAATCCTCATTTTTTCACACATGAGTTCAGTTTGAGTATAATATTACTTTCACACTCACCTTAGAACAAATTACCCTCATTCATACATATTGCCATAAGCTTTTGTCCCTTATTTCACTGTTTTTAAGTTTGGCTATACAACTTTTAGGATCACGATACGGACTTTCTAGCTTGTAACATAGGCTCAGGGTTAGGTAGGGTATATTTGGTATACTTTAGTATTTTTTTCCCTCCTTGACATATTCGGCTAAAACAAACCTCTTCTCATCATTTTATTTCTCCCAATTTCCCATATTCTTTACCTTGCTCTTTCGCCGTCTTTCTTCATTTGTGTAAGTGACTCTCTTCTTTTCTTTCTTGTATATTCTTGTATTGGTTTTTATTTGATGCTTATTATTATTTTTTAATGTTTTATTTCACTTTCATTCAACTAATTCTTGAGCACTTTACTTTTGTTCTTTCTCTCTCGTTGTTTCTTTCACCCCACTTCAGAGCAATTCCTCATATAGCACCCTCGAAACTCATGCCTTGCCATGAGTCGAAGTACACATACCCAATTGGGTCAGGGTCCATAAAAGGGTTGTTTACTGCAACATTAGCCACCCTCACTTATTGCTTTTGCATAAGCTGAGGTGCACATGTCCAAGGAAGGACCCTGGCCTCCACATTATCTCAAGAAGATCAGTTGGGGGTGAAAAATACAGGTCTAGTTTAAGCTCAAAGTCATGTGGATCAAGAAGGATTAATTTCATTTTGTGGCTTTGTTTCGGCTAGACAAAAAAAAAAAAAAATGGGCTATTTGAACAAGGGCCTATGATCCTTTTCTCAATTGTCCTATTTACAACTTACTTTTTAGCACCTAACCAGACAATTTCTCGCTCAGTATTCAATAGTGGACTATTCAAATTTTCCTTACACTCACTTGACATCTCATTCTCTACAAGATTATCAGACCCTAGTTCGAATTTTAGACTTAGGGTCATGTCGGTGTGTACCTCTATGTCATTCTTAGAGCCAAATATTTATCAGATTACTATGCCTAGTCTGCATCACTTTCAATTTTATCAGGATATCATTTTAGTCACATCTTCAGAATTAAACTATGTACACAAGATATAGACATGCCGTTCAACAGAAAAAATATCAGTCTCTTGTGGAAAGAACACACGCAAGAAACCCCAAAAGAGGATATTGAATAGGGCTACTCAGACTTCACCCTAGCACTCACTTTCCATTTACCCCACCCCTAACAAAAATACATGCAATTGTCCCCAATGCATCAAAAAATTGAAATACATTGTGGGTCAGGTGAACAAACCCTGGGGGCGCAAGCGCCGACATCACCAAGTTGTGGGTCGGTTCCCCGTAACCCACTGACCTCTGTTCTTGGACACCCTCAGCAGTGGCCCTAACATCAACAGACACTATCAGAAGTTACCTCCCCGCTATATCCACATTTCTGAGCTAGACCCCCAGCAGCTAACTCTCTGCTCTCATTGCGCGCTCCTCATCAGGCAAGCTAGGCTCTCCTCAAAGCCTCCATCTCACGGCTCTCCGTTTTCCGTGCTCGAGCCTCATACTCGTCTCGACCCCTACGTCTCTTGTCATTCTCTCGAAGGGAGGTGGTGGAGATCTCAGAATTGGACAATAAGCCTCCATCCTGGTCTTCAGGCAGGCTCTGAGAGGGGCCTCAAACTCATTCACCCGCTAGCCCTCTAAGATCTGTCGTGTCTGGTGGCGAATACTATCGACCGCCCTGACGGATCGACATATCCACCTAAGGAGCTTGTCGGGCTAAAAAAAATAAAAATCACTAACACCCGCAACTCAAAAGCTCCAAGCGCTGATTAACCTTAGCGATCTTCCCTCTGTTGTGCTGGACCATTCTCGCTCCAAGCGATCTCTCCTCATTATGACCTTTGCATCCAGGCTGGATGTGATGTAAAGTGTATCCATCTATTTAACTCTAATTTATGGACCCTATCAATCGGGACCAGAGTGGGTAAAGGGCGAGCGAGAAGAGCTCGGGGCAGTTGCTACTACCGGATCGACTCACCGGGGTAGTGTTAGTGGAAAGCCACCTGCGTACCGTGCGGGCCGTTCTCACCGTATCAGCCAGATTGTCACCAAGTAAAGATGCAACTGTGACGGGGCCCTCTGCGTGGAGCCAACGCATTGGCCCTCATTCCTGATGAGGCCGATATCCCGTGCCGCTGGGTCCTTGGAGCTGATCAACGTGCCATATAGGCACACTTTCGGACCTGCATAAGAAAATATCATGCACTGTAAGGGGTAAGTAAAGTTGTGACCTTAAAAGCCCTCTCGTGCATGACGCCTGTATAACCAATGCAAATCCCCCTCAAACCCGGATAGCATCCGCTCCACAGTACTGATCGATCCCATGTGCTATATTATCAGTGGCTATGAAGGGAAAAGGCAGTTGCGGATGATCAACCACAAAAACTTCGCCGTGAAGGTCAGGTTAGCCCTTCTTGATGGCTTTTTTTTCCCTTTAGCTCGGTCCACCCGTAACACCCTCCCCTCAAACCCAAGTGCAGGGCCATCCACCTCTTGGGTCTCTCAGCGATGGCTCACGCAGGAATTGGCCATCTTTGATTCTTTGCTGCTGATAGTCAACTCGCGGTGAGAGGGGTCCGGTTGGCATCAACATCCTCGCCGTATACATACTGGAAGCTGGCCGCAGGAAGAACCAACCTGATGCCATGTCCGCGGATCTACTCTAGTGTGGCCCTTTTGGCGGAATCACCCCCATCAATCTGTTGATCTAAGAGTCGCGACGTATGAGGCCATAGAACTCTCTGGACCAACTCTTCCTAAACGCCAACGGACGCGCTTTGCACGCCATTCGATGTCTAGTGAGGAGATTTTGGATCCTTTGGCATGCCGGGAGCTTCCCGTATGGACCCGCCGCTCCAATTAAAGTGTCTGTTTTCATGAATTCCTTTGGTCATTCAGAACTTTGCATCGGAATATACTTGATATGCCCGTCGACACACCACCGGTTGGGCCTTGTCGGTACCGGGGTGAGAGCACAGTTGTGGGTGAACCGGGTGTGGATTCCGAACTGTCATCCTCATCAGACGAGGTAGACTTTCATGCTGTGGTAGTACAGGAACCGTAGCAATTGCGGAGGCTTCCTATGACCATGAAACTCCTAGGATCCGACGCTCCTTCTTTATTATTAGCTGACCCATAAGGTGTGCCGGTCAGTGTCCCCTCATCAGACTGGTAGGAAGTGACTACGCCCGACGCCACCTTTTTGGGTGTGTATCTGTCAGCACGTGCATCTCGGATGGGGTGTAAAAGTGCCTGGGGTACGTACTCGGGGTCACCTCATCATCAAGCAATGACCAGGCGGTCATACGGTGCGACGACTCGTCGCCCTCGTTCGGTAGACTCGATCTTGTTTTGGTCCATAATCAGATAGTGCCTGTAAAGATAAGTATTGTACTAGAAGGAGCAAAACAAGACACAAAGCACACAAATAATAAAGAGTTAAGATGTAAACATTTCTATAGTAATAGTGAAATGCACGAAGGACCAGGTGACGGCTCGTCGTGAGTATGACGGACCGTCATGGGGTCCGTCATGTCTTTCTTAAACTATGTTTATATGGAGAACCCTGAAGGAAAGTCTCCGACAGGTACGACGGTATATTCAGGACGGACCGTCATAGGTATGACGGTCCGTTGTAGTTGTTCGTAAGAGGACACTTGGAAAAAGTATGGAGACCCTTAGGAGAGGGGCTCTAATCGTCATAACGGTTATGCAGGACAGACCGTCGAGGGTATGACGGTCCATCGTAGATGTCCGTTGAAGGTTACTTAGAAAAGGTGAGAGACCCTTAGGAATAGGGTCTTTGACAACAAGAACGGTTGTGCAGGACGGATCATCGTGAGAATGACGGTCCATCGCATGTGTCCATTTAAGGACACTTAGAAAAAGTGAGAGACCCTTAGGAATAGGGTCTCTGACAACCAGAACGGTTGTGCAGGACGAACCGTCGTGGGTATGATGGTCCGTCGTTGGAACGACGGTCCGTTGCATATGTTCATTGGAGGACACTTAGAAAAAGTGAGAGACCCTCAGGAATAGGGTCTCTCACAACCAGAACGGTTGTGAAGTATGGATCGTCGTGGGAACGACGGTCCGTCGCATGTGTCCGTTGGTGGACACCTAAAGAGAATTGGACAGTGGGGGTGTTAGGGATATTGGGATGGACCCATTTACGGTCCATCGTGGGTACGACGTTCCATCATCGGGGTCTCATTCTGTCATTCAGTGACAGAACTGGGGATGCCCCATTCATCCCCTATGACCCAAATGGAATTGTTAGTGTTTTAAACTTACCATTGGTCCTAACCCAATACCTGTAACACCAATGCTTAGGCCCTCTTTCTAGAGATTTAACCCGACAATTCTGAGGATTCTCAACCTAGGTCAGACAGAATTTGTATTAAAGAATGAACCCATCACTAATAACTAGGCTAGTAATTTTTATATTTCTAATTGATAACCAAAATTGCAAAGTAAATGGGTTAGAATAAAAGACACCTACCTGAAAATAGGAGGAGAAACAGCGAGGAGGTACTTGTTGATCAAGTAAGTACCCACACAGCAGACTCCGACTAGTCGATAGTGAATTTTAGGATTGGGAATTTGGGCACAAGATTCCGCTGTAAGAAGGGGGGTTATAATCTTTGAAGGTGAAAAGGGAGGGAATGGGAGAAAGAGGGAATGAATGGTGTGAACTGAAGGGGTGGGGTTTTAAATGTTGATTTTTTTTTTAAAAAACCAGTCCGTGTCGGGTCGGGTTAGCTTTATTAAAATGACGCGACGAGTCCCTGACGATGGCCATCGCAGCTGTGACGTTCCGTCGTGGTTTTCCGTCGCTGTGCCCTAGTTAAAATAACAAAAACACTGGAACGAACGTTCATGCGACGGACTGTCGCAGGCACAACGGTCCGTTGATGTATCCGTCAGTGACTACTACAGAGTGATTTTTTGTCAAAATTTTCTGGTGATGTGCCTGCAAATTTAATTCCCATTAGTTAAAAATGCACCATTACTAAAAAGAAAAAACTATAAAGTATTGGGTTTGGCCCTCCCAACAAGCGCTGATTTAACGTCGTGGCACGACTGAGAACCACTTGATTACTCAGCCTTCATCAAATGTTATAACCTCTATCACTTCATTCCCATTCATATCCCAACATAGAGTTTTAATTCGGTCTCCATTCACCTTAAACCGCATTCCCCCTTTGTTTCTAACTCACTGCTCCATGAGAGATACTTAGTAATCAAGGTAAAGGCAGTCCTACAAGCACCCAATACCCAACCATAAAACTCTCGTTTTTTCTTTTTATTTCATTATCCTTCTTTATCTTTCTTTGTGGGATATGACCGATCCGATTGGATTCTTCACCACTCTGCCTCATGACCCTACAAGTTGAAGTCGCTTCTTCATTGTTCAACCAAAATTTCAATTTGCCCTTTCCATATCACTAATGCCTCTACCGTAGCAGGAATTGCCTTCCAAGAATAATAGGCACTTCAAAATTAACTTCACCTCAAGAATAACACATCTACGGTAATATGGGACTCCTACTTTACTAAGCACATCCGTTGAGTATCCCTATAGGCCTTTTCACTGTTCAATCAGCCATCAGTTAGCCGCATCGCAGTGGGCTTTGGGTCACCCAAACCCAACTTCTTGTACATCGACAGGGGATAGACGTATGCTTGCCCCAGATCACATAATGCTTTCAGAAAATGTAAATGACCTGACTGTACAAGAATAATTGACACCGTTCATTTTTTCTTTTGTACGGAGCTCTTGTAGTCAATAGCACGACAGCTGCATTCTATCATCATACTCGAAAGTGCCAATCTTTTCTTGGTAACCAGATCTTTCATAAATTGGCATAACCGGGCATTTGTTTGTAGGCGTCCCTACCAACGTTCATTGATAGAAAGCTGGCTTCCGCATTGTTATAAAGTGGCCAGATTATACCATTCTGGTCTGTTTTTCACTAATCTCTAAGGAAAGGGGGGTGGTGGCTAGGCATGTAATTAACTTTTTATAGGGGACTTCTGCAGCCATTTTCCATGCTATCTTTTTCTTCAACCACTACCCTCTACCACCTTACATTATCTTTCTCACCTTTTCCTCCATTAGAAACGCATAGGCGGGTCAATGGTTTTTTCTTACACACCGGAGTAGTGATTTCCATCTGTGTGCATCTTTCGAATTTTAGACAGTGTTGGTAGGAAGAGTGCCTGTTGCCGTTTGTTCCACAGCGTAGATAATTGCACCATTTTCAACTCGATCCTTCTTAATCGATAGTTCATGTGTATCGACTTTTTCTCGCCCCCCCCCATACCCGCAAATCACTCCTTAACTCTTTCAATGTGGCTCATCACTAGCATCGAACCTCCTCATCTTTGTGCAACCTAACCTAAAAAAAAAAAACACTCGTCCATACTATCTCCACTCATCCCTAGGAAGTACTTCACGATTTTTGAGAGGGACCTAGTCCCATTTTTAACCTCATTTTTGTTTACCATAGTTACCCCTGGTTGAAGTTTTGTTTCGCGATTGTGTTTCCATCTCGGACATAATGACCTCACTTAAGTTACCATAGATCCGGTCCTTGGTTCCCTTGAACCTTGGCGCCAATTCTCCTGATTAGAGCCTTGGCACTTGGTCTAAAACCCCCTATCTGCTCGTTTACCTCATAGGATCCGCCGCATAATAGCATTCTCATTTGGTGGTGTGGTTTCGACAAATAAGTTACTGCATTTATCTTTTCTGCACCCCGTGATATGTTTTAATACCTACCCAAGCTCAGTTCTCATCTAAGCCATTTCTTAGGAATCTCATCTGTGGCTGGTTGTGAGTGGACTGCAACTGTCTAAGGTATGTTCTCCCGGTATCGCCTTCCCTAGTACTCCACGCTTTATTGTTCCGGAGATTTTCTCTAACTTTTCAGCAATCTTAGCATAAGGAACACCCCCATACATTCACCTACGATAGTGTCCCCAACACCGCTTTATTATATCATCCTTTCCCCATATAAGTATTCCTTTAGTGACTCAGCTCTATACGGTGATTTGGGGACGCTTCTAAAAACTGAGTGAATCTATCCCCGAACTACTAACTGACTGCTCCTAATAGTGCCACAAAGTTTTTGTTCACTCTGTCTTTGTGGTTTAGTTTCTGGAACCGGTAGTACTGCTAATAAACATTCTTAGTTGGTTTCAAGTGAAAATTTGAGTATACGGAGCTCAGTGAACAATAGCAGCCTCTCCTGTCAGAGAGAGAGGAAACACTTCTTAGCCCTATCACATCCAATCCAGTCAGGCTTCTCTACACGACTTTTACACACTGCCCTTACCGTAGCTATATGGGTATGTGGATCCTCAGAAGGTAGCCTGAAAACAACCTCTAGCATGGAGCATTTGCATCAGGCTACTAGTTTACCACAAAAGTGTGGGCCTGGTGGTAGAATGGGAAGACAAGTGGCCCATCGGTATTCTGCTATAATTGTCAGAGCCACCTGTAGTATTCTTGGGGCCATGGAGCGGCCTTTTGTCCCCTCTGTTTGGTGTTCACCCGGATCATCGGGTAACAACTGACCATGAACATCAAGTCGAGCTGAAATGTTCTAGTTGGCTCATCATCATTAATTCCCAAGTTTTAATTTCATGTTGCGTAGTGTACGTCTCTAATTTGTTGAATCGTAGGAACAAGAGTTCTCTTTCACTCTGTTTAGTTTGGCATAGAAGAATATGTTCTGCAAGAATAAAAAACATAAAGCAAATTAAAATCAATCAAAATATAACTATGTAAATAAGTCTAAGTTAATCTAAAAGCTACTTTCCAGCAGCTTCGCCAAAATTTGATACGCTTCAACTTACTTCTCAAATAAGAAGTAAAGCGGTTGTGTCATGGGGGGGGAGTTAAATGACCCAACTAAGCAGGTTGGATCGTTCCTACGAGGAAAATAAGTTTTTACTTACTTCAATCTATTACTACTTTGTTCAGGTCAATGATTTCCTTGGAAATGGGCTCAGGTAATCGGATGGAAAGGGGGGATTTTTCTTATTTTAAATAGATGAAAATAACTAGCGAAATTAAATGAACCAACAGCTTCAAATTTTGGGTTTAACCAATTAATAAAAGTAACTAGGGTTTACGTGTTCCCCACAGGTTCATTACTGATAATTCTAACTATAACTATTCTTTTCTATGACTTGCATGCAACGTGATAATTATGTAATTTATAAATCCTTGGTCCGTTATCTAGAAAATTTCACTTCCGCACCTTGGTCCGGCTACATGTTGTTACGATACGACCCTTACCTTACTCATTTAAGCATCATATTCGTATTTGACTAAGTTATTACTCGTACCATCAATACGAGCCTAGTTAGATAGTATAGACTAAGTTCTATGTTGATAATTCTTTTCCTATTATCTACCTCCTTGGTCCGACAAGTAGCATAGGCGAGTTTCTACGTTGGCCATCCGTCAACCAGACTCTAAGCGATGATTTATCAATACATGCAGACCTTGTTGAATTGTTATTTTAGTTAGTTTTACCTCATTTTTACCTATTGTTCCCCCAACCTAGTTATGGAGTTTAGTTCCATAGTCCCATAATCACAATATTCAAATCCTGTACTATAAGAATTCATGCACTTACTTCAATGAGAAAAATAAAATCCAAAAGTTCACTTGATTAATCACACAAGTCACCAAAAATCATTCTCAAAGTCTAAAAATATTCAAGAGTCTCAAATAATCAAGAATCTCACAAAGATTCTAACCTAAAAAACGAGGTGTTTCAGACAACTATTTATAAAAATAACAAAACCCTAGTTAAATACGGACTCTATTTGCTGGACATCTTTCAAAATGGCGATGGATCGTGGACTAGCTACGGATCGTCGTGTCATTACCCTAGACGGCAGGTATGACGGATCGTCACGGGCACAACGGTCCGTCGAGGTTCTCCGTTCCAAAAAACTTGAACTCTTGAAATTTTGGTACTGGGACTACTTCTGTGATCTTCATGACGAACCAGCAGGACGGTCCGTCATGTCTACGACGGTCCTTCACTCACTCTGTAACCCCACACTTGGTCAGAATTCTCCATCTTCCTTCAGCAGATGCACTACGATACCACCTACGGACCACCACGGGCACGACGAACCATCACAAGCTCTGTAGGTGGTACTTTTATGTATTTCTTGCTCAAAAACCTCTGCATTCATCTTTTCGACAAATTTCCTGCAAATAAAGAGAAACTTACATAAAAATTAGTACAAAAAGGCTTTTGGACACACTAACTTAAGGAAAAAGCATTAAAAATACCGTGAAACCACGGTATATCAGGAAACACATATCATACTTTCATAAACATCCTCTTAACATGCATTGTAGTAGAAACTAATGAATATTAGAACTACCTTTCATTTAGACACCATGACCTATACTACTTGTAACATGCATGTAAAGTGAGTGTGTGTGTACATTGTTCAACATGATCACATAGTGGCTATCAAAAACACATTGAGGCAGCCACCCTCTTAGACCATAATACTCTTTCAAACATATACCACACAACACACAATAGCAAGGAGACAAGTCAACTTCATATTACACTTAAGATTCCTAACTTGTGCTATTCATGCATTCACGTAGGGGCACATAGGTAAGGGATTATTTACCATTTTAACTCATCAATGAAAGCACCTATACTTTACCCTAAAATGGATATACACATGCTTATACATTAGCCATACAACCTAGATCACAACTAGAATAGGAAAGTAGGCATAAACTTCACATAGTGTAATCATCATAACCACATATTCATGTATTCATTAATTTTACTTCAAGGACATGGTCAACACATATATAATGATAATAAAGTAAACACCACTACCATAAGTGGACCATACCACACAATGTCATACAAGGCTTCATCAACATTACTATAAAGAAACAAAGAAGTAGAAGAGTAGTGGAATTCTTACCAATCCTTTAGCCTTTGGTCATCATTGACCATTACTACTCTTTTATCAATAAATCAAGTATAGGGCAGTATCTTAAGGTACCATAATCATACTTGAATTGAAGCACAAGCTACTACAAGTTCATGTTACAACTAGTACAATACATTAACATACTAGCGGGTAGAAGGACATAGACCAACAACCAATTTCACTTGCATAGATTATAGATCATATTTCATAAATAATATCAATCTAAGGCAGTATCTGAATATACACTCAATCATAGCGAAATCATTATTACATCCCTACAATATCAAGATACTATCGTAGGGATTAAACTATCAATTCAATGTAGAGTAGAGAGAATAGGCCATGTTATTAAGTTTCCCAAAGTATTAATCATCAATAATATTTTACCAATAAATTACATGCTAGGCAGTAGATAACGAGATAGGAAATCAAGTCTTATTCATACTTTATTCATCATAGAACATAGATCACATCACCTACATAACATTATCAATTCATAGGCTAAAAGAATCTAGATCAACCTATGTAAGCCTTTCTTTAATTGAATCATCAAGGATTTACACCCACTATTCATCCATAATACCAACTAAAAATAGTAGCTTCAATAATGCTTTGCATAATCAAAATCATACACAATTGTTATAACCGAAATTCACTGTAACACTTAGAAACATAGGCTATTCATACTCAAATCTTCATACATTGATCCTCATGGATTGTTCATCATCAATTTATAATCAATTAACGTAAATAACAGTATATATAAGTGATTCAACGCAAGAGAATCACAATTCAATCGATAACAAGTCAAGATCACAAAGCCCATGCAAGGACTAAATCAATTTTTGGAAAGACATGGGTTCATCATGCAATTGGAGGAAAATCACGTTCAAACTATTACATTAACATCAATTTATCATGATTTAATCATTAAAAACGTTTTGAGAAGGAACCCATGGCTAGATTGAAAGAATAAAAGATTGATCATAAAATCTTCTTTGAAAACGTTGAGAAGAACTCTCCAAGTGAAATGTTAGTTAGATATGAAGGATCACCATACCTTTATATACATAAATACCTATAAAACTTGATTATTCATCCATGGAAATCCAAGCTTCAATCTGTTCTTGAGTTTCATAGACAGTGGCGGTTTCTAGGGAGAATATTTTAAGAGGGAAAAGTCAATTCGTGGGGGAGGATTTGGAATGGGTTATTCACGTGTTAGATGAATTTTATACACCCAAAAGTAGATAAATAAACCTAGTAGAGTCAGGTTAGTAAGTGGGGTGAATCTCCCATTCACCCCTTAAATAAGACAGATGCAATGCTGCAGCTGCAGGCCACCATCGACGGACCCAATCGACTAGGCGTTGGTCAGTCTACTGGACATCCTTTGGCTTCTGTCGATTGTTCCTTAGCCAAATTTTGGTTTGATACCTGACCTAGATAAGTTTCCATCGAAGATAACTCACCAAAGGGCCGTCGTTTGGTCCGTCGATTGACACTGCCAAGGTAGTGTCTCGACCAGCCTTGGGTCCTTCTTGTGGTGTCTTTTGCAGGGCCCTTTAGAAGTCGTACCCAGACATTTCCAACGTAAATACAACCCTTAATAATTTATATACCTTACACATGAGTTTCACCCAGAAACAATACTCACAACTTGCGAAACAGGCTAGGCCCCATCAAGACACACGTTGAGCGTCTTATGGGCTATCTTTCGATCACCCTCGACGTTCTTGGTAGTTTTACCTCCAAACTTCTCTAAACTCCATATACCATCTTTATAAATCATTTAAAAACTTAATAATGTCATGACATACAATATATAAACACACATGGATACATGAAACACATAGGCCACTAGTCGTCGAACGTTTTGGTCGTCCCTTGTCGTTCGACTTCCAAATCACCTCAAACTTTACACACTGCCTCTAAACTATATTATAAGTCATTTTAGGACCTTATAAACTTAATACAAACATGTTAGTCTCTAGACACCCTAACTCATTTTGGGGTCTTACAATATCCCCTACTTGGGAACGTTCGTCCTCTAATGACACTTAGGGCTCTTTAATCACAACAAGGATTTCAATGCATAATAGAGCAGTTCATAACATTTAGAACATCATCAAATCATATTAGCACTCAATTCACACAAGCAAGCAAAACTTTCATTCACTCACTCTTTAATGCATCAAACACAGAGGCTCTTATCATGTTTATAGGAGGAACATCCTTCTCCTAATCATAACATGGTCATTAAACCTCAATTCATTAAGATTCACTGAAGTCAACCCCTAGGAGATATCAACAATACTCGAAATTAAGTAGACCCTCATACTTCAATGCACATATACTTGAGGTTTAATTGAATCAACAAGATCTTCCATTAGTTGAAACGAGTGCCATGACGGTCAACTCAACCATACATGATTAGTGGTGTCCATGGAGGAAAGTCCTTCTCTCAAACATTTACAGGTAATCATGAGTTACACCTAAGCACATACAAGGCAATTTCATACAATGAGAAAATTGCTCAACTTTTAAACCAAGACATTGCTCATGTTTCACCTTCCTTTGTGACGTCTAAAGTGCAAAGTCCACCCCAAGTACATCACAACAAATAGGAAGAAATTCACAAAATGTCAATTCTAACATCGTATCACTTCACAGAAGCATTCATTGGGAAAATACACCTATCTTGAGGCACAACATTAGACTATCTAAACAATGCTTTAATTTCAAAAATGAGCCAACAATTTGTGCATTCCAAATCATAAAGGTCACATTAGTTTTAAGAGACCCTACATTTCATTTAAACAGATTCAACTTCATTATACGGTAAACATTTCACCTCAAAAGTGATATTACCAGTTTCGTATCTTTCAATGAAGTATAAATGATAAATAGCATTATCACGATGCAATTTAACATGAGAAAACAGGGGATTTTATCAACACTTTTATTTTCATGAACTTTGGAACATTCATCAATCTTCAAGGTAATGTCAATCAACACATACCAAACATATACAGGTCCTGCATTCATGCTTTATGCCAAACTCTATTATGAAAAGCTTACTAAAAAATCAATAGATTCAAGTTTTCAAGTAAGAATAGAAGACAAGTTAAACAATTTCTACAACCTTAATACTCCATCACCTCCCCCACTTAGGGTAGAACCAATTTAGAGAAACTTAACAAATCTTAAGAGGATCTCTTAACCTACTAAACAACTTCATTTCATCACTTAAAAAGTGGTTATAACTTAGGAGGAAGTTACAGTTAAGTCAACAAGGCATTTCTAAAGCCTTATTCACCTAGGCCATTTTATGCCCCAATTCCAAAGGTAGGTCATTCTATTAACCACATTAAGGTTTTAAGACAATAAAAGACCACCAAGGTCATACCATCAGTAGAGGAAACAATATAGGACTTAGTCTAAGGACTCTTTCTTTTCCTTTCAACTTTAATGTAGGTAACTTCTAGTAAATCAAACCACATCATCACCCATGTACATAGATAAGAATACGACCTCAACTTAGGGAAAACATTCAATTCCACAATCATCAAGGGACTCACAAAACAAGAAGAAGTTAGAAACAAATCTCGATTCATCTACCATAAGGACTATCATTCTTCATTTCAATTAGCAAATCTCCTTTTTACATTCATTATCCAGTTCAATACATTAATTCTATACACATTTCAAACAAATCAAATCAAAGAACATTTAGTTGATGTTCAAAAATGTGTTAAGAAGCTGCCTAGGTTTACAGTGAGATGATTCAAACATTCAAAAATGCAACATTTAGGTACTTGATGGCAAAAGCATGACAATATGCATTACAAAACATTACCAAGACACTTATCATGACACATGGGATCAAGTCTAGAACAAAGGACTCCAATCCATATAGAAACTTATTCAAGGACAAACCTGTATACAAAAGGAAACATTGAAACACTTTTAATAAATAATCTTAGGGTAGATCTTCCTAGTAGTCGTAAGCATTCAAGTTCAAATCATAGCATTAGGCTACCATCATGTAAAACCTAATAAAACCAATCATTCTCAAAGAAACTCATTTTACCCATATAAGTCACTACTTTAACATATCATGACATACATTGTCTAATATAATATGCTATTTCCAGAATCTCAGTAATAGCATAACTCGACATCACACATTACTCAGTCAAAACTATTAAAACCAAGATAAGTCTTTAACTCACCTTTTCTCCTCAAGCATCGCGACAACTGCTGATCCCAGCAATCACATCGACACAGGACTACCGGCAGCAAACCATATGGAGCGCGATCTTTATAGAGTTACAGTTCTATGGAACGATATGAGGATGTGACGGAAATGAAGACGGAAAACTCTACTCTAAGACTCGCGTACACTTTGAGGTGTCACTAATCACACCAAAGATACCAGCTTACTAGTGGGGCATATGAGACCTTTTGGACCCTAAAACACTTTACAAAAACAGTCGTCTGAGAACCGTTTGCAACATCCGGGAAGCACCCTCAGAAACAAGCATGGCGTACTTGACTCATCGGAGGTCTTGAAAAAAGGCCATAGTATATTCATCTGCATTGACATATGAATTAGCGGGAAATTTTAAAATTTATCATAGCCACATCCATATGCTAGAAACTTTACTTCTTAATATTTAAAAATAAAGTCATATACAATTTAAACCCTAAGTTCTTTTCCATCTTAGACTCAACAACTTTAGAATACATTAGGGACACGACCCTTAAGCATAAAACATAGTACAATATTAAGGACTTTACAGTAAACCATAACATGGAAATCCTTGGACTTCTTAAGGATTCCTATCGTGAGCTCGGGGAATACATATTCAAGCTTAAAATCCTATAGACACCCTTTAGCATCCAAATCTACCACTTTATGTAAAAAGTAGATGAAAAATGAGATCGTACAAGAAGCACGAAGGATTGGCAACTACTGCAACCAAAGCAATTTAAAAGGGGAAATTCTGAAATCCAGACTTCAGAATTTTTTGAGAAATCTTGTAATACCTTCTACCATAGCAGTATATATTCATTCACATACTTATCTAAACTATTCAAAGGCCAAAAATTCAAATAGTCAACATATAAAACTTAGTGCATCTTAGGTACATATGAAGCCCTTTTCTTCCCACTTAAAAAAAAAAAAACCACCTTCTCTTTTGTTCATTAAAACTTCCCAAGTACCCTTTAGTGATACTTAGTGCATGAATAACTTAAGCCACAAGGAAACCATCTATCATCTACACAAGACAACATTACCATCATAGGAATATAGTAAAAACATAGAGATAGTTAAGCAAGACTATAAGGACAATACAGTGAACTCCTAGGTCATTATGCAAAATACTTATTTAATTCACATAGAAAACTTTAGAAGGACCAACTCATGCCCCAAATGTAAGTATAATAGGGCACGTACATTGTAACCTAAACCTCACTATACTCAGTAAATTATCATGATACCACAAACTTTACATCTACGTTCATATTCAAAATAATAAGAGGATACCACTTTATTTAGGTCACGCAAGACCTTCATCTATAGTCAACAGATCAACATCAGGCATAATAAAAGACGAACTATCATGACACTTCATAACAAGGAGAAAAATACTACAATGTCGATGCATAAGGACATATTTACATAGTGACATGGCATGAGAACACCTTCCTAAAACTTCTTAAAAGCTTACTTGTGCAATGTTAATGGGGTTATTACTTCACTATCCTAAGTACCTCCCTTAAGTCAGTCTAGTTAGGGTTAGTCATTTACTTTCATTTTCCATTTTACTTAGGGCAAAATAGCCTTAACCCAACATAGACCATTGATGATGCTAAACATGGAAATCCAGTTATAATACCCCACACGAAAAGACAAGGGGTGGGTGGGTTTCTACCGGCCATGTAGAACCCAAATATGACCATAGCTTTGAGGGGTGGATCCATAGCTAGTATCCCTACCTGGTGGCAAAATAGTTATGGAACTTGGGGGTCATGTGAAAACCCTTTTAAACCCAAGATTATGCATGCAAGTTTTCACTTATGGAAAACATCACTCTAACACCTTCTTTTGGGTTCATGAGGCTATCCACCCCATGAGGTTTATGGGCGGACATACTTCCTACATAGTGAAGGGACACACACTCATAATTCAAGTTACCTCGGTTTCTAAGAGAAGTTCCATTTAATTACAAACCTTCATTAACATTATTTTATTAAATATGCAGGGATTAGAGAGAGATCCCCTCATATTGCTTTAGCTCCATAGGGCAAGATGAACGTTCATCACCTAAATCATGTGAGAAGTCCTTTCACATGGACATAGCATATTCCATTAAAACTATCTAGTTTAGGGTAACCTGAGTACATTTTCAAGGCTTTTATAGTGACTAGATCATTCATCATGTGGTGTGTGTATATACATATAGTGAGAAAACCTTTCAATACACATATGGAAAGTCAACATGTTCATTACATTACACAGTCATACATATAGAAAACCAAACTAGAACTATCCTATCACGGTACACATGTGCAAGGGCATAGGCAAAGTCCCAACAGTGCCCATACTAGTACACCTATAAGCATTCTAGATAAGGAAACAACTTACATACTTCATAAACATCAATCTTACATGGACAAGTAGTAGACAATAGTGAAATATGAGAACTACCTATTCATTTAGACACCATGACCTATAATACTTGTACACATGCATGTAACTGAGTGTGTGTGTACCATTGTTCCAACAGATCAATAATGGGCTATTCAAAAACACATTGAGGCAGCCACCCCTCTTAGGCCATAATTACTCTTTCCAAACATAGACACACAAAACACAAATTAGAAAGGAGACAAGTCAAAACTTCTATACACTTAAGATAGACTCCCAAATTGTTATTCATTGCCTTCACATAGGCGGTACATTGGTACATGCATACAACCTAGATCACACTAGAATAGGAAGTAGGCATAATAAACGTCACTAGTGTAGTAATCTATAACCACATATTCAGATCTATCATTTTTCTGCAAGACCATGGTTCAACACATATATTAGATTATAAAGAAACACCACCACCATAAGTGGACCACAACCACCCAATGCTAGTCATAATTAAATCTTCATTACATTGCTCTATGGATCATTCATCATCATCATTCATCAATTAACGTATATCACAGTATAATAAAGTGATTCAGCGTAAGGAATCACATTCAATTGGTAAAAGTAAAGATCACAAATCCCATGACAGGACGAAATCAATTTTTGGAAAATGACTGAATCTCATCAGCATTGAGTAAAATCACGTTCAAACCTATTAAAGACAGTTTTTGAAAGGACCCCATGGCTAGATGAAAAATTAAAAAGCTAATTATCATAAAATCTTCTTTGAACACGTTGAGAAGAACCTCTCCACGTGAAAGTTAGTTAAGTTATGACGGATCACCATACCTTTAGATTACATTGAATACCTCTAAACTTGTTAGTAACCATGAGAAATCCACGCTTCAAGGTTATGGAGTTTCACAGATAATGGCCGGTTTCTACGAGAATATTTAAGAGGGGAAAAGTCAATTAGTGGGGGAGGAAAAGGATTTGGAAGGGTTCCTTCACGTGTTAGATGAATGAATTTTATACACCCAAAAAATAGATAATAAACTAGTAGATAGTAGAGTCAGTTTAGTACATGAGGGTGAATCTCCATTCCACCCCGTAAAAAAAACAGACAGCAATGCTGAGTGCAGGCCACCATCGACGGGACCTAACGACCTGGCCGTTTTCAGTCTACTGGACATCCCTTTGGCTTCGAGATTGGTACTAGCCAAATTTTGGTGTGATACTGACCTAGATAAGTTTCAATCGCGATAACTCACCAAGGGCCGCGTTCCAATGCCCAAGGTAGTGTCTAGACCAGCCTTGGTCCTTCTTGTGGGGTCTTTTGCAGGGCCCTTTAGAAGTAGTACCCAAACATTTCCAACGTAAATACAAACACTTAACCAATTTATATAAATCACAATGAGTGCACCAAAAACCAATATCCACAACTTTTCCAAACAGTATAGGCCCATCACGACACACGTTGAGCCGGTATTATGGACTATCTTTCGATCGTCTTGGACGTTATTGGGGTTTGACCTCCCAACTCTAAAACTCCCCATATACCCATATTTAAAACATCATGATAAATCATTTGAAATTCATAATACTCATGACATACAATATATAAACACACATGGACACATGAGGCACCAAGCCATAGTCGTCGAAACGTTTTTGAGTTGCCCTTTTAGTCGACTTCCACAATTCACATCAAATTTTATACACGCCTTAACCATATGTAAGTAATAGATAGGACCTATAACCTTAATAACCAGTTAGATCTATACTCCCTAAATCATTTCGGGGTCTTACATCTTTACTATTTAGTTGACTTGAAACCTTTGATCTTAATCACCTCTTTAAGGAATATTAGTTTTCTTATATATTTTGAAGGAAATACTTTAACTTTTACTCTTCCTTTAACACGGATCTTGAGCCTTAAAACGAAGTTAAAATGTTTAAATAAGACTCTTGGAAGCTCTAAGAAACTTTACTTTAACTTAGTTCATAGTTTTAGACTTGACTTCTTTACTTACTTAACTTTGATCCTAACTTTTCTTGAATTGAATTATGAATTCAAGATTCATGATTCATGTTTATGGATAATTCATCATGTTTAGATGTACTTTAGAGTACTTTACTAGGGATTGTAGGTACATCACTTACGAACTAGTACGAAGAGATAGGGAAAGAATAGGATCTTCAAGTGGCCCAGTGTTTGCGACGGCACGAGCAGTTCTGATTTTCTTCTTCGTTTGTTCATCTCTAAACCTTCTAATTTCATGCTCTCACCCCACTCACTTGGGATCACTATAAACTCTATCACCCAATATCTTAGACTTGAAACACCCGGAAAACACGAACTCCAACTCAACTAGAAACATGCTACCAACTAAAAACCACCCAAACACCCACAACCCCCACCCCCCAACAAACAACAAAAAAAAAAAAAAAAAAAAAACAAAAAAAACAAAAAAAAAAAAACAAAAAAAAAACCAACACAAAAAAAAAAAAAAAAAAAAAAAAAAAAAAAAAAAACAAAAAAAAAAAAAAAAAAAAAAAAAAAAAAAAAAAAAAAAAAAAAAAAAAAAAAAAAAAAAAAACAAAAACTCAATCAATTAAGAAGTGCGATAAGGTGCATCAAAGTATCACTGTTCATCAATTTTAAACTACTTAATTGCTGAATTGAATCAAATTGGTGGTGTAGGTGGACGAAACCCATCACAGAAGATCTCACGTACTTGAAAAGGGATTCCCCCCCAGCGACCTTCCAACTCAATGATCTGGCGTTTCTTGAAGAATCTGATCTGCTCTGTCTTATCTTTTTTTCCCAAGCCCTCAGCGGTCTCACACTTTGCTAAAACTGAATTGGGACCTGGTATTACCTCTAATAATCCCTTAAAACGAATTAAGAAATACTAGGGTGACAAGGCTACTTTACCCCTACTAAAATCTGGAATGGAGTTTCCTCAGTCCAACAACTCAACGACATCGAAAATGCGCAAACTCAGCGTCGTTTGAAAGATCTTCCCAAGGGTTTTTCAACCATATAAAAAACTCACCCTAACTCCTCCTGAGCTGGGAGTTATGACCGTTTGAAAATGACCAGAACTCACTTCTTAAAAATAAGAAATTTTCCAGATTTCCTTATTTATTTCCAAAAATGATTATTCTTGTTTTCTTAGCTTATTCTTAGTTATTTCAAGTTACGAGATGTTACATTAACTTATCCAACTGGGCACTTATATATCTTTAAACTATAGTATTAAATAGTACAGGGATAATAGTCATGTCCAAAGTTTGTAATTGTTACAATAATTTCGATCAAAATTTCGAATATATTTCACACCTTTTTTTTAATAAAAAAACTATTGGATTGTCTATTGGCTTTTAATTGTTTAATATTGAATTATTATTAAATGATACCCAGTAACACTAAATAATATAAGTTGAATTAAGTTTTCTCGTAAATAATTTTAATTGAGCTAGAAGTAAACGGCTAAAATAAATCGGTCGAAAAACAGAAGTATAAAAGGAGGCGGAATTCGATATTTTGGAATTCTAATAACATATTTGGGAAACTGCTCATTGCCTTTGATTTCTTGGTGTTTAATCGATTTTGAGTTTTGCTTTGATTTCTCTTTAGCATAAATTTTCAACTATTTCCAGTTTTACAAGCTCCCCTATGGCCTACGACAACACCGGTGAGTTTTTGATTTTCTTTTCTTCTTTCCATTTTCATGTCTCAGTTAGGGTTTTACAGAATAATGTCTGCACTGTTCTGTTCTGTTCTTCTCCTGATTTTTTTTGATTAATTTTGAAGGAACTTTGTGTGGTGTTCATCTGTTTGCAATGGAAAAGTAGTTGCTTCTTGAATTATTATTTGCTTCTTTAAGATTCATTTCTACTTGTTATTCTGCATCAAGATTTTTTGTTTTAGGCAGAATTACAAAGAAAAGAAAACAAATCTTGAGTTAGAGTTAAGAGTCTTAAAGACTATGCATCTCGGGTTTCTAATTCTTAGTTTGGAACCTGTTGTAGGGGTGCACCTGCACCTGCTGCAGTTTAAAATATTAGTTTCAGAGGTCTTTCGTTTGACAGAAACTGGTCATTGTTGTTCTAGGCACAACGAGGTTTGTGAGTTTTCTTTTGTGCATACATATGGTATTATATCTATTGTTACTGTATGTATTTTAGTCTGTAAACCTGCCAACTATTGCAGGAACCGATGAGGATCTTCCTCAGTCACATTGGAGTAGGATGCCAAGAGGTGGTGTCTTTGGTACTGACATGGAGGTGGAAATTCACCGACTTGAGCAAGAAGCATACAGTTCAGTTCTAAGAGCCTTTAAAGCCCAGGCTGATACCATTACTTGGGTACTTTTTTTTTAGAATATGTTTCTGAATCTGATAGTTGATTTTGTTTGATCAGGCTTACATGGTTCTTAAATGAATGTGTTTTCTTCAGGAGAAGGAAAGTCTCATATCTGAATTAAGAAAAGAGCTAAGATTGTCCAGTGATCACCATCGAGAATTTCTTGGTAGAGTCAATGAGGATGATGTTGTCCGAAGAATAAGGTTTGCTTTGTAGCTAACTCTGTACATCTCATTTTCTTGTTTGTTCTGAGTCACGAGTAACTCTGACTTAATTGTTCTCAGGGATAGAGTGGAGGATGCGGATATCTTGTATGCGTGGTACGGGTAAGAGGGTTCATGATCAAATACCAGTCTGTACGGTACGAATCACAACTTACCTAGACATATTTACCTTCTCGCTCCTTTTCTGGACCATCTCCTAGTTTTCGTCTACCAGCTGCGAGTGCGGCAAACCAGCCATCTACATCCACTGCCAATAGAGATCCTATGATGGATCCCAAGGTAAAAAAATACATAAATCTGTAAGTCAGATATTGGTAAATGATATGCAAGTTTACCAGACACTTGTTGAGGATTCTTCTTGAGTGTGAGTATTTACTTGAAAATTCACGCAGGAACAAGATTTATTCAACAAAAATGCGTATTTTATTGTAGGTCAGCTGGAAGAGGCCAATCCAGTAACCAGGTTTCTGAACCTGCCGAACCAGTATCATTTGATCCATTGATTGGAAGGAAAGTGAGAACTAGACGGCCTGATGACAATAATTTTTATGAAGCAGTCATAGCTGATTGTAATGCAGCTGAGGTGTGCATGGTTTCTTGATTGCAGATTACTAGTTATTTAATAATTTCTTGTGGTTGGTTTCTGAAGTCTCTTGATGCACATTGGCAGGGTAAACATGTTCTTGTTTATGATGGGGGTAGTGCAAATGAGACGTCAGAATGGGTCAACCTTAAAGAGGTAAGTTGATGCTATTTTCTCCATGATCCAAAACATTCTTCTTTACTTTTTTTGCATTCAAAGAGTTTCTAAAATGAAAAAAAAAAAAACATAAAGAAAGCTGCAAAGCCCGTCAAGATGAATCATACATTTTATGCGAAATGCCAAAAATACAATATCTGTTTTACTAGTATCACATTGTGATTAAAATGACTGGTTTCAATATCTAGTATTTGCTATTGATGATATCTTTTCCAAAAAGATGATGTATTGCATTCATTGGTAGATAAAACTCCACCTACAGAATGAACCAACAACATATTTTATTAGTAGGAGTACTTTCAATAAGTTTGTGTTTCTTATATTGACAGTGTTTCTTAGTGTTAATAAGTTCTTGATTTTGTTATGATAATGGTATTTTCATGTTATGTTAAAGCTTGCTATTTTAGACATAACAAATGAAACAACCTGATATCATTTTTTTTAAATCTTTCTTGAAAAAATAAAAGTACAAAACATAAATGCACCGAGGGGTGTGGCGCAGTGGTCAAGGAAGTGGTTAAGAACCCTGAGGGTCTTAGTATCAAAACTTTAATTAGTCCGAGCAAACAAAGAAAGAAAGAATATGTAAAAAATCATAGTTTTTTTATTCCCTTTTTCCCTTTCCTGTTCACATCAATAGAAATATGGCCTTTTACATCTTTTTCTCTTTTCTTCCCATCATTAATCATATCAAAAGAAGCCATTGATGCTCAACAGATCACCTCCTTTCAATTACTTCAATCCATTAAGCAATAAAATTGATCGAATTTAATAACCCTGGCATGTTCATTGGCAAATCCCTTTCCTATTTGTTTATTAGGTGTAGTGTGAAGAAAAATTGCCGTTTGATCTTTCAAGTTAACATGCTATGTATCATTGGCTTTAATGTAGACTGGTGTTAGCTTGATATTCATCTGCAAGTCTTGGACAATCTCTGATAGGCTTCTGAAACACACCTTGTGCTCCAAATTATTGCATCGCCTGATAGTCAACTCTGTATTAGCTCCTATCGATCATTCACTTATTGTTTTTAATTCTGGCATGTGTAGTCAGTTTTGTCCTCCATCATTCTTTAGTTTATTTTGAAGAGCTTCTTTAAGGTTTTAACTTATTTGAATTTTTTGATAGATCCCTCCGGAGGATATCCAGTGGGAGGGTGACGATCCTGGAATTTCTCATCATGGAAATAACAGTCAATCAGGGCGTGGACGTGATAGTGATCCAGTTGCAGTTAGAGGCCTAGGTTTGACTGTGCCTCAGTCTAGAACAGATTTTCCATCATCACATTATGGCATAGGAAAGAAGGGAGATGATTTTATTGTGTTACTTCGCACTGATTGTGATTAAAGAAGCTTCGCCCCTTCTCTTTCTAGTGGCAAGTGGACATCTACTCCATGTGGTTACGCTGGTAACAAGAGTTTCATGCTACACACAATGATATTTCCTTTCCGCAACTGTTCATTGACTCGTGAGTGTGGTTAGGTGGAGAAGAGGGTCTTTGGTACCTCTCATCCAGACCCTCTGGAGGTTGAGAAGGCAAAGGAAGCTCTGACGGTTAGTGGCAACAATCTTTGTGGTGATTGTGTCGTTCTCACTCATTAATATCACAAGAATGTTTAACTGTTTTACATTATTCAGGACCATGAACAAGCACTTGTGGCAGCTATTTCAAGGCTTAATAGGATGATATCTGATGGAGATAGCAGTATGAACTGTGCTAAGTGATTTTCTATTTCTTTTTTATTTTAGGCTTCATCGTATTTGGATTGCATAGCTTTATGATGAGGTTTATTATATCTTTTTTTTTTGGGGGGGGGGGGGGGGGGGGGGGGAGGATAAAATCTGTTGATACTAGTATACTAAGGCTACTAACTAGATGCACATTGTAACCTTGATTTTGTCAAGGATTTAAAAATTGGGTCTCCATGTGGATTGCGACTCATCTGAAACTACTACCATGTAACTCATGGTTACTTCAAGTTTTGCTTAAGATTTTGACTTTTATGAATTTTTGACTTTGCACTTCTGACTTTCATCAGTTATTCCTCAAGTAACACATTTTCATCTAAATTAAACCATAAGTAATTTTTCACTTTCCAGCTATTACCCGTTAATGTCTCGTGAAAATCTTCTAACAAGGATCAACTAAAACTTCTTGGTGCTCGTTGAGACTGAATGCTAATGAAGTTGTCTTCCCCTCTCCCAAACCCTTAATCATGAGGAACTTTCAGTAGTTAGTCCAAGTATGTAGATTGTATGCATTGAGTTGAATGAGGACTGTTCATTGGTTGTGTTGCTCATACTGTTGTCACTTTTTCTTTTTGCAACTAAAATCTATTGCCTTGATCCCGAAATCATGCATCCTCTGCCTTGTAGCCTCTAACTTACTGAATATTATCCCATTTGAAATTTGCTTAATGGTATATGACGATATTCAACTTAACTAACCGTAATCATGAGGAACTTTCAGCAGTGAGTCCAAGTGTGTAGATTGTGTGCATTGTGTTGAACAAGGACTGTTCATTGGCTGTGTTGCTTATACTGTTGTCACTTTTTATTTTGCAACTAAAATTTGTTGCCTTGATCCCAAAATCATGCATCATCTGCCTTATAGCCTGTAACTTGCTGAATATTATCCCATTTGACATGTGCTTAATGATATATGACGATATTCAACTTAACTAACCGTAAACAACCAGCAGCACTTCCTCCCATAGTATATAGGCTTCCAGCAGGCAGCAAGTTGCGCGCTTCATACTTGGTAAGGACCACACAAAACCTTTAGCTAGACCAAAAACTGTTGATACTAATATAATACAACTGAATGCCATTGTACTGCATTCCATTACCCTTGCTTTTAGTCAAGGACCTGAAAATTGCATCTTAAGTAACTATCAGTGAGTGTCTCATGTGAAAATTCCTTCCCGTGGAGATCATATAATAGATTTTTGGCATTCATTGAGACTTAATTCTAATGAAGTTCTTTTCCCTTCACGCGAGATCTTTCATGAGAAACTTTCAGTAGTGAGTCCAAGTATGAGATTGTATGGATTGTGTTGAACAAGTGGTGCATATATCCCAAAGGTTTCAATGGTTGTGGTGCTTATACTGTCATACTGAAAGGAATCAGGAATGACATAGAATCACACCCAACAAGTATGATATTGTATGGATTTTGTTGAACTTTCACTGCTTCTGGAGCTGATACTGTTACTTTTTTTTTCTTTGCCTCGGATCCCACAATTTTTTGGTTGTGGAGTTGCTGTTATTGGGCAAGAAGAGTATAGGACTAGTGGCACATAGCTGGTAACAGATAATAGGGCCCATATTGAGTTTTCCTCAATTGTTTAATGTGGGGCATTCTTTTCCAATGGGTTAATAGTCAACCCTTTTTTTATGATCATGGTGTCCAGGTCAGCTTTGAACACCTCGACTAATTTCATAGAATACTTGCTACCTTCCACTTGCAACAGTTAGTAAGTAACTCTGTCCACTGATGCTAGGTCACACGGGAGAATCACCTATGGTGTGTTTGGTATGAAAGGAAAACATTTTCTGGAAAATGTTTTCCAATTTTCTCATGTTTGATTGGGTCAAATAATTTAGAAAATATTTTTCAATCAATTCAGTTTCCTTCAATTTAAGGAAAATGACTTACCTCCAAAATTAAGGAAAACATTTTCAACAACTCTCGTCAAATCCCTACCCCACCCCCAACCCACCTCTTACAGCCCCCACCCACCACCCCGACTAGCCCCCCCCCCACCGACCAGCCCCCTATCCTAAAAAATTTAGTTTATTTAAAAAAATATTTCGACTTCAAATTTCATTGTTTTTTACCCGTACCCTCGAGCCCCCCGCCACCCTACCACCCTTCACCCCCCCCCAATTCCAAAAAAATGAAGTGTGTTTTTAAAATAGATGTCAATATAAATTTTATTTTGTCACCCATACCCTCGATCCCCCATCCCAAGCCACCCCAAAAAAAAATTAAATTTTTGTCTAAAATATTTTCATTTCAAAAATTATTTTCTACTACTAAAATAAAGACATTATCTCAAAATATTTTTCATCCAAAAACCAAACACTAAAAATCTTTTTCAAAAAATATTTTTTATTCACCAATTAAACATAAGAAAATAAGTCAAAAATCTATTTATTTTCCTGGAAAACATTTTACTTCGTACCAAACACATACCTAGTGTTTTCTTCACCGCAGGAATTTGAAGCAAATACCTCACAACTTACAACCACTTGTTGTAAACCCCAACCCCCCCCCCCCCCACCCAACTGGAAAAAGAAAATAGGCACACCCTTGGGTTTAATGCTCAACCTTTTTTCAGATATCAATTCCTTAATCTTTTGAAGTAAATTGACATATTTAGAAGTCATATGAGAGTACTTTAGGTCACTATTTTCTTTAGTTGAATATATTTGGAATTGTTGATTCCTTAAATAGTAGTGGGGCACCATTGTCTTTGGGGGCTGAGGAAACAGTACTTCTCAAGATATTTTCCAAGCATTGCTTGGAAGTGTCATGACAGCGAAGTTGTTGTCTTATTCTCTTCCAATGCCCATATGCATGTCAAAGGCTTTCATTTCTGCTTCTATTCACATTCATGATTCACCCAAAACTGCGGAGGTGGAATTAGGGTTAGAAGTTTGAGGGTTCTAAATTTTAAACTATGAGAGAAAAATATTGCAAAAAATGCTTCTTTCAAAAAAGAAAAGAAATTTTTTGTTGATAGTGGCGTTTGAACCTACAACACTAGTGTGCAAAGCATTTTCACCTTGGCTTTATTAGGGGTGGATATTCGGTAATTCGATTTGCTTTCAATTACTTTTTTTTTGGTTTTCGATTTTTGTACAATGTGTACCGAACACCAAACTGAAATAATTCAGTTCGGTTCAGTTTTTATTATTTCAATTTGTTTTTGTTATTTTGGTTTTTTTAACATGCCTGCTTAGTGGGCTTTTTAAAATTTAAAATTTTACAATTTTTTAATTTGATTTTTCAGCTTAATGGCTAAAAATAGTTACATAAAAGAAGTGTCTATAACTTTTTAATTTTTATTTAAAATATAATATTATTATTAACATTAATAATTAGTATAATAAAAATGTATTTAAAGATATAAATGTCGGTAAACCGAAACACCGAATAACACAAAATTACATACGAAAAATCGAACTGAAATATCAAAAAATGCAAAAATATATACCAAATATCGAACCAAAAATCAAAATACCGAAAAAATTGATTCAATTCGATATTTCGTTTTTTCGGTGTTTATGCCCAGCCCTAGACTTTACTATGCAATTAACTACATTGGGGTTTAAAATTCATTTCAAACATTCTCAATATCACACTAGATATCGAAATGTATCATGGTTCATGAAATGAAAAGTACCATTATTCACAATCAAACATGATGGATGTTGGAAAAATGACTTTTGCACTCTCAAAAAAATTAATCATATTATTATCTATATTATCTACGAACTTTCATCTTAAAATACTTCTTTCCTTCAGATTATTGTCTATTTACGCTTTTTGAAAGTCAATTTGATTAATTTTTAAAGTTAAGTCAGGTCACATTAATTCGATATTTTAAACCAAAAAAATTAAATATTCTCAAACTATATGAAAAGTACTATAGATTGCAATTTCTCGCATATTAATATGATGAAAAAATACATTTTTAAACGTTAGTCAAAGTTTTTTCTAATTTGACTCAAAATAGAAATCATGACAAAAAGTACCGGACGGAGAGAGTATCTTTTTAATCATTTCAAAAATCAACATTTATTTTGGTCAAATTTAAAGCTGTTGGCAACATTCCTCGATTAGCATTTACAACTACTTCAATACTTCAATGGCCTTTACACTTTTTTTGTATGTGTCAGATAACTCTGTTGTGCTAAGTGAACTTGGCCTTATGAATTAATGAACTAAGTTTTTGTTTTTTACTTCAAAGTTCTTATTAATTAAAAATTCTAAATATTTTCTTCTTCTTTTCATCATTTAGAAATGGTTTTTTTTTTCATTTAGAAATGTTACAGTTTACTTAATAGTAATTGATTTTAGGACTGAATATTTTTATTTTCTTTTAGGTGAAACTATTTTTTAAGAAATTATAATTTTGTATACATGCCCATATACATAGAAAATATATTTTTATGCATGCTTCTCTTTTTATAATTTGATCATTTAAATAAGTTAAAATTTATAGTTTTAAATTGCCTAAATTTAAGAATTAAAGAAATTGGTTTTGTGTCGCCTCTAAATTACTTTCGGGTTCAATGACTGGTGCTATGGATTAGATAATAGATCCCTCATCTTTGATTTATGTATAATCAACTTTGATTTATCCTATAATTCATCAATATGTCTGCTTAAAAAAAATACTTGTTATCTTCTCATATTTTGTTTTTGGCATAATTACCACTTTCACACCTTCAATTTCACCCTTAAAGTTAATTTGTTTATGTACAGTATAAGGTGAGTCTCAAATTCTTTAAGTAACAGAATTTTGTATACTTTTCCAGGTTCAAACCTTGTTTTCGGAAATGTCTTTTTTTGGGTCAATTTGTGTGACGACATATTATACACCGTGACACGGAATATAAAGACTCAAAAATCCCTACACAAATCACTTGACATGCATACAATACAATATAATAGAATGTACAAGAAATAAAGTAGAAAACTTTATAGCAAAGAGTTTAACTTAAAAGCGAAAGTCTAATCATAGTATTGACAAGCCGAGTGCTTAGGACGTAACCCACCCACCAAATACAAAGTATGAAAGTAAAGACATAAGAAATAAAATGTTTGTGGTCTTGTCGTTGGAGTATGAGGACATAAGAAATGTTGTGTTGTATCTACATATCCAGAAGATTCATTTGGTTTACCAGATCCTTCAGATGTAATTATATGTAGCTCCAAAGACAGCTGCTTGGGAAACACTAGAGGACCAAAAACACCAAGTTCACCATCAACATTTGATGCTTAGATGGACGGACAACGGATTGGGTGGAACTGCCTCAGTTGGAGATTGAGGAGTTTTCTGTTGATGAAATTCTTGAAAAGTGGTGAGGTGCGAGTTGTCTGAATCTGCAGAAAAATTATCACTACTAGGGACATAAGGTAAGTATTACTCACCAAATATTACATGCCTTGATATGAAACCTTTCGTATTTGAGGCTGATAACATTTGAATCCCTTGTGAAGTGAACTATATCAGTAGGAAATTTCACTGGCCCTTTAACGTGTGCTTCCACCAATGCACCATCTCCAAGCTTCAATTTAGTTCTATCAGATCTGTCCAAGGTACACATATTCATCAATTGGCATGTGCCTTGTGCACACACTCTCAACATACCACTTACACCGATCAACATGTGATGTGTTCGAGGCAAATAAAAACTCCTCTGATTTCCAACTTGGTGATCATCTGTGAAATTTATTCGATGGAAATACTAGACACTTTTATTTTGCTTTTACCTACAATACTTTTCAATATGTCCATACTACTTACGATATCTACATTAAATTGGAGACTTCTTTGACTTTTGCGAACAATTCTTCTCCAATTGATTTGTCTTCTTAGGAATGTCACAAGGTAGAAAATTTCCTTTCACCGATAAACCACCTTGGTTTCCATTAGATTTTACCTCTCCGGATTTATCCAAGTAGACTTTTTTGCCTTCCTTTTGATGCTTGGATTCGCTCCTTGCTTGAAAGGGATCTTCTATTGTCCCCTCACTTCTCATAGTTACCCGTTTCTCTTGGACTTGAAATTTGGATATTAGTTTAGCTATTATAAGGGTAATGATCAAGTCACAAGACTCTTTAATAGCTGAGATTTTTTTATTCAAACTTGTCTGGAAAGATGAACATTCTTCTTTCAGGTCTACAAAGGTTTCACCAAGTATTTTTATATGATTCACAATTTCTATCAACTTGGAAGAGTATTTTTTCACACTTTCTTAGTCTTTCATCTTAAAAATTTCAAACTCCCTCTTCAAAGCTAAGAGTCTAACATATTTTACTCTACTGTTTGTTGGGTTTGGGCTTTCCCCTCATATGTGGAATATCAACTCAAGCCTAGGTATGACTCTTCCGAGACTTTTTCTTTGTTGATAAATTTAGCCCAAATTTGACTAGCCCAGTTTTCCCATAAGCCCACTATTATGGTACATATGTAAGACTTTCTTTTAGGTCTTATTTGAGAAGAATCACAAGAGTTTGAGAGCATCCATATATAGAGAAAAGTGAGAAACTGCAATTTTTGCACAAGCCCTAGCAGACATTTTCAAATCGCGATTTTCGTTTCATTTCTTGTCTGATTGAGCTGATTTTTGACAGCGTGTTCCTTTCAACTTAATTTGATTCGGAACTGAGAGAGAGTGATTTAGAGTCCTGTAGCTCCAAATTTTAGCTCGTGCACAATAGCTACGTTTGGTGTTTTTGCTTCTCTTATTTCTCTAGTTTTTGGTGCTATTTTGTAGTTGTGTTGCTCATTGATTTGCACTTTGTTGGTGACCACTTTGGAGGAAGCTTTTGTACCTATTGAGGATTATAGTGGAACTTTGGTTTTGTGGTGTTTACTCTTCATACCGAAGAGGTTTTCCACATTAAATTTGGCATCTCCTAAGTTGATTTATTTTTCTTGCTTGATTGATTAGTTTGCTGCCCTAACTATTTATTCTTGAATTATCTTGTCTTCTCTTGGTTCAAATAAAAGGTAATGTTTTTTGACTTGGGGGTGCGTCACGCTCGATTCCAACTATTCTTACCTTCTATAGCTTCACCACCCCTATTTGACTTAACCCCATTTTCCCCTTCCCTTCCACTTCTTGTCGCGCACATCTATTTTGTGTTTGCCTTTCCCAACATTGTTGCCTTCAAACTATTCCTTCAACTTATACCAATCCTCTCCATCTTTTGCCGAGTCATTAATCCTCCCTGACTACATGTCCATGTAGGTTAGGGTATGAGGTGAGAGCTCTGAAGATCTAGTCACCAATCATCATATTACTTAATTCTTGAGACGAATGGACTCTCATGTTGGCTGACAACATTACTCAACGCTGGTGATAACTCTATAAGTTGAGAGACTTCAGATAAGTTTTCATTTTGATCAACCAAATGTGATAATTCTCTCCAATAAAAATTGGAGAAATGTGATAATTTTCTCCAATAAAAATTGGAGAACTTGTCATTGATTGATTTTCAGGTGTCATGAATTTCTTTCAGCAAGTAAATTCAAGAAATAACAGAAAGTATATGAGACAAATAAGCAAAATTTGATTTAGATCTGATATGCTCAAATTATACCTCCCTAAAGAAGCATAAGCGATCGTTATCAAGTAGAGAACCCAACTAGTAGGTGGGGTCGATCCCACGAAGAAAAGGGTTTAGACTTAATTTTAATTCACGATTATCTCTATTTAGTCAATATCTTTCCAAATCAAGTAAGTAAATGTTTTTTTTGTGAAAATGATTCTTTTAACAATGTAATTATCAATTAAACAAAAATTAACCGTTGGTTTTATCAAGATGAGAGAGTAACTAGGGTTCATGTGTTCCCCACATGTTCATAAAACTGTATTCCTAGCAATAACAATTCTTTCCTAGTGTTCTACATGCAAAGTGGTAAGTTAGGTATCTCTAAATTCTTGGTCCGGCATCTAAAGAATTTCATCCCATACCTTGGTCCGGCTACGCGTGTATAATTTGCTAACCCTTACCTTAACCTCATATTAGACATCATAATCGATGTATGACTTAGTTATTACTTTGCACCAATCGATACTAACCTATTAGATAGTATCACACTAAATCTATGTTGATAATTCTTTTCCTATTACTACCTTCTTGGTTCGACAAGTAGCGACATGGTAAGTTATAACGCGTGCACACGTTAAAAATACTTCTAAACAAAAGAATTATCAATGCATGCAAAAACCACTATTGGAATGCTTAATTACTAGGCTACTTTTTAATGACCATGGTTCACACCACCCTAATTGTGAATTTAGTTAACCAGCAAGCAAGATCAGAATTCAAATTTTTGAATGAAGAAACATGAATTTACCTAAACAATAGAAGAAAACACCCAGAATTCCAAATTGAAATTACAGAACATCCTTCCAGCCAAATCGAAATTTGATTATTGCTCAAGTTGCAAAAAGTCAATCTGCCCAAGACACAAAATATAGAACAAAAGTAATCTTATGCGTAACCCAAAAATGAGGGTTTTTAATTCCTATTTATTTTTGTAGAATAAATAGTCCTAAAGTAAAAAGAATTAAAATAAAGAAAGTTTTGTCCAGGTACGCGACTTCAATCGACGACCCCACTGACGTTACTGCCTCTGTTATTCAGGACTTAAAAACATTTTGCTCCACTGGATAGCACCCTTCTGAATCAAACGACGGACCAATAGTACATTCCATTGATCCATTTACGGTCCGTTGATGCTCCTTCATAGCTCCATACTTAGAATCTCGAAAAGTCAGGTACTGGAACCTTCTCTGAACCAATCGACGGTTCACTAGTACGGTCTGTCGGTCAGTCAATAGTCCGCTGTTTGCTCTCGTGGTTCCACACTTAGTCAGATTTCTCTGATCTTCTTCCAAAGCTTGAACTACACATCGACATTCACCAACTACGGTCTGTTGATTATACGATGAACTGTCGATGGCCTTCGTAGGTCGTCTTCTTTAATTTTCAGTTCTTTTCTGCGCTTTCGACTTGAACATCTTTCAGGCAAAACAAAACACAAAACTTGTTAAAACTACTACAAAAAGGCGCTAGAAACAAACAAATCTTAATTAAAATGCATAGAAAATATCTTGAAACCACGGTACATCAACACCCTCAACTTAAATTCGTTGTTTGTCCTCAAGCGACGCACTATGACTCGAAATAATACTTGTACAAAAGTATACACTTTTAAACTCTAGCAATCACATGGATATCAATCCCGCCTCTTTCTTTGATTCACTGCAGGCTTAGGATCTCAGGATTGACAAGCTAAATCATGCGGATCACATCATGACGCAAACTCATCATGCAATAGAAACTTCTACTGTTTTGCCTCTCACCAAGGTACCAACTTTCCGATACCGCAACTAGTGCCCTCACTTCAAAAAATCCTCATTTTTCACACAATGATTATGCATTTGGGTACAAGGATATTTGTTCAACACTCGCACTCAGGAACAAGTTCAAATTAAGTTAGTACTCTACGCCATAGGCTTGCCCTTATTTTCACTGCTTAGGATCACTACACTAGACTCTAGGATCACGGTAGGACATTCTTGGCTTGTAACGTGGGCTCAGGGTTAGATGTGGTACATTTGGGTACATTTAGTAAGTTTCTGCCCTTCTTGATATTACCGCTAAGCTTTCTACCTCTTTTCATTGCTTTTGACCCCTCATTTTTCTTCTCTTCTCTTCTTTGCCTTGTTTCCCTTTCTTCTTTGTGATTTTCACTTTTCTTTTGCCTCTTTTTCTCCGAGAACTCTTTTCTCTTCTGTTATTATTATTATTGTTTTTTGCTTACTTACACTTTTTTTTTCAATATCCAACTCTTTTCATTCACATTTTGGGTCTGAATTCATAATAGCCACCCTCAACTTATGGCTTTGCCAAGGGTTGAGGTATGCAATACCCGAATTCGGGTCAAGGCCAAGACGAGGTTACTTTCTGCATTAGCCACCCTCAAATTAGGCTTTTGGCCTAAGTCGAGGTACACATGTCAAAGGAGGGTCTGGGCCAAAACATTATACCCTGGGATAGTGAGTTGGCAAAAAAAAAAATTGGTCTATTACAGGCTCAACATATTTGGATAAAAAAAGGGACAAATTATTCATTTGGTTCACTTCTTTTAGGCTAGATATTGGCTATTTCGAATAAGGGCCTATGATCACTTTTTAACTTCTAATACAGATTTCCTTTGCAGGACTAACCGGACAAGTTCTGGCTAGGTGCCAACTGTCTGAACATTCAAAATCTCCTCACCCACTCTTGTCACATCGTTGAACTATTAGATTCTACATGTTCAGGCTGTAGTGAAGCGCATGCGGTGTGCCTATTTAGGGTCATGTTATATTCAAACATTCAATATTTAAATTATTATGAAAGACCACCAACAATGGACATGGTATAATTTTTACTAGCCATTATGCTTTTTTTCATGCTTCTGTACTTGTGCTTCCTAAGACATGCTGGTTCAACAGAAAATTAAGTAGTCTCTTGGGGAAAAACAGCACGGCAAGAAAACCCAAGAGAGGATTGTGAGTTGGTTACTCAGCCTTCACCTATCACTCACTTTCCATTTTCACCATCCCCACAAAAAAATATTGCACTTGTCCCCAATGCATAAGAAATAAAAGATATAAAGTGGTAGGTGAAGAAAACCTATGATTCATTATGCCGAAGAACTCTCAACATGCGGGTCGGTCCGATTTCCCTGAACCAAGAATGATCACTAACTTGGGCCACGTAGTGGTTCCAAATAAGCCTCCACACCACATAGTGGGCCTATCTCCATACCTGTACAGAACCCTGAGCTCCGAACACCATCTGAGTCTCTCCTCTGACGTATCTCTTCATCTACCAAGGAGGCTCTCCTAGATCGCTCCAGCTCTGTCTTCTCTTTCTTTATCGCATGGACCTCATGATGACATCAATAGTGTGGCTGGAGCGGTGCCTCTTGGTACGTACACGCTGCTCAAATTGTGGCTCAATGAGGTTCTTGAACAAGACCTCTAGCACCGGTTAGATCATTAGGAGCACTCTCTGGCTCAGTCCCCCTCATCTGTAAAATGGCATCGACGTCGGGTCACAAACAGGCCAACTCAGTCTGGATGGCAGTGAGGTCAATGGTGGGGGCTGGACATACTAGCACCCGCAGAGAAAAGGCATCAAGGCATTTGTGGACCACCTGAACCTGCTACTCGGTCTGCTTAGCCACTCACTTCTCTATGTGGTCCTTTGCCCTCAACAATGGATTTCTGCATCCAAGGCTGAATGTGGTGGAGTGGAGTGGCCATCTGAGCCTCCAAACTCTGAACTCTAGTTAGAGGAACTAATGCCCTAGATGATGGTGTAAATCTCGATGAGCTGGGGGCCTTACTGACTGCATGTGAAGAAGATGCCAGAGTGGGTTCAGCATGTTCTGGTGCGGAAAATTTAGCCTTTGGGCTAGATCCACAGTGTCATCCAAGTTCTCCCTCACTGGAGGAACCTCAATCTTGGGCCCTCTGTGTGGTGCTGCTACATTGGCCTCATCCTTAATGAGACCTATGTCCACTATCCAGCTGGTTAGCAGAGTCTATCACACAACCAAATTGTCACTTCTGCAACCCCGCACAGCTGAAAGATCAAGCCTTGAAAGGGGTAGGTGGCGGAGGGCTTAAAGGTTCTCTCATGTATCACCGCCAACAACAACTTGGGGAAGTTAATCTCTAGCCCAGCTACCATCGCTGCCACTATTATTGCCCTATCCCGAGTTAGAATGTTATCCGCCTGGTCGGTGACACTCTATTCCGAACCAGAAGCCAGAAGAATTTGTCCTAGTGTGGCCTTCCGGGTGATCGCTCAGGGTACTATGACCCAGTCAACTCTCTCACCATCTATAGCTATATAATGGGATAACCATTTTTTTAATGCCTCTCGCTGCTCCGCACTCCTCTGAAATGCACCACTATGAACAATTTCCCACATGTAATCAAAATCTGAGTTATTTCGAGTCCACAGTGAGATGGTGAAGGTGTCGTATAGGAATCGACGAATGGTGTCCTCTGATATGTCGACCTAGAAGCCCCAGAAAAGTTTAGAAGTGAGAGGGGCTTGTTTTATGGGCCTTGCCCGCCTATCGATGGACCCTTAGAGAGTGGCATCATAGGAGGTTAAAACTCTCGCACGATCTACTCACTATATAAGCCCAAGTCTTGGGCCATCCATCTTCACCTATATATATCAAAGAGTCGGTGCACGTCGGGGATTGTAGGTAAACTCCCTGTTAGGACTCGATACTCCTCTGTCACCAACCGAGTAATCACCCCCTTTTCATTCAGCATCTTTACATCCCGATACAGCTGTCACTGTCCCTGTATGCACCACCGATTCGGTTCGTCTGCAATCAGAGTACGGTCATTCGTTCAGGGTGCGGGTGTAAACTATGAACTAGTAGCCTCATCAAACGAGGCTTGGTGGTCTGCATCCCCAGATCCAACGGTTCCTTTAGATTTGAAATCGGAGGCAGTGGCAGCCTTCGACCCTGAGGCTTAGTCCAACCCTAATTCTGAGGCTGGGGCATCCTCAAAGTTCAATGCTGAACTCCCTTCTGAACCAAAAACATCCCCAACTGATGGACCAATCAGTGTGCACTCATCATCATACTAGGAGGCAGTGACTACGTTTGGAGCCACCTTCCGCGAGGTTACCCTAGTGACTCGTACGGATGCTGTTTTTGATGAAGTGCCTGGAGGGACATAGTTTGGGTCCTGCTCTGTGTAGGTGTCGTCGTTGTTCAACCGATCTGTCAGGCTAAACGACTTGGATTTACCCTTCTTGGAGCAGAAGCTGACCTTCTTTGGTATTATTGGTACTTGTAGAGTAGTTATTAGTGTTAGGGTAGCATAATAACACCGTTGTAAACCCACAGATAAAAGAAACTTAGAAAATCTAAAATGCAGATCATTGCTATAGAGTCAGATAGATGGACACCATCGAAGGACCGTAGGTCAATCGACGGGTAGTAGACCCTATACGTGTGGAACTTAGATTCTTCGAGGATGAAGGAAAAAATAAAAAAAACATAATTCTTTTTATCGAAAACGCGGACGTGCATAACATCATGTCGATCAATCGATCGACCATAGTACACTTTCGTCGTCTGACACTTAGACTTATTTCAACATGGGGTAGAATCAAATTCTCACAAGGGTGTGCTGAATGCATCGTAGTCCACTTCCGTCATTTTGGACTAAAGAACTTTTCTAGGCAAATCAATCAATGGACCTCATTGATGTCCCGTCGATTGATCGACGGTCCGTAGATGGGGTCTCGTACTGTTGTCCTGAGACAGAATTCAGGCCTATACAAGTTCCAGTTTTTAGTTTCTTTAGTGAGTCCTTTTTACACAATCAACTTTAAACAAGCATTTTATCACACCAAAAACTAGTTCATCATTCCTAGGGTTCAAATTTCATGCAATTATTAACCCAATTCCATAAAAACATGGAACCCTAAATCAGAACTTTCAGACACATTGAGGCACACAACATTTTCAACATACAAAGTTGCTGCACAACCACAGTCTTTCATTCCAAGGGAAGTAACTATGTACTATTTAGCATGCAAATTCAGTCCCAAGGTCAAAACCCACTCCCAAATTTATATATACAACTATTAACGACAATTCAAAGTTAATGGAAATCGAAATACATTTCGTAGTAGTGTGGAGTGGTGTGGTGTAAGACTTGATGACGTAGCCTACTCTTCCGGGCCCGATCACCGACCTTATGTGAGTAGAAGAAAAGAGAATTTGGGAGAAAGGGAGAGTTAGTGGACTGAGTAATCTGATGGGTGAGTCATATTGGGATCTAGAGAGGTTTATTTCGAGTGATATAGTAAGGAAATGGTGGAATGAAATAATTATGGTAGAGAATTTTAAAAGAAATGGAAAGAGGGAATGAATTTGAAAGGGTATGTCTTTTAATATTACTGGGCGGGTAGGGTTGGATCATTGGAAGATTTGGATCTACGAAACCCCGTGACGGGATGTAGATGAATCGACGGTCCGTCGATTGGGACCGTCAATTACTTTAGACTTAGATAAAAGTTGAAAACATACCTGGGATCTATGGATACCATCGACGGTCCATCAATGTGGTCTTTAGAACTCTTCACCTGACCATTTTCTGCAGATTTGTGTTTTTGCTTCCTACACATGTAGCACCAATTAGGCCATTCTTTTTGTGTTTTTCTGGACACTTTTAAGACACAAATCCTATACTAATATCTAGCCAACACTAGCACACCATGACATAACGAAATAATGAGAACAACTAAATAAGACTACGCCTAATTCTACAAAGAAAACAAAACCTATAGTTGGTTAGAGAGTACATCTTGGGTTGCCTCCCAAGAAGCGCTTGATTTAACATCACAGCCCGACGCAGGTTCCTTGATTACTCAGACTTTATCAAGAAGGTAGGCTTCAACCACTTCATGCATACTCTCCGCTTGCCCCAGATTTTGTCTTTATCCTTTGCCCGTTGATTGTGAACCTTGCGCCTTCCTTGTTCTCTAGCTCAACAGCTCCATACGGAAACAATTTGGTAATGAGGAATGGTTGTTCTCTAGATCAACAACTCCATGCAGAAACACTTTGGTAATGACCAGTCCACTTGGACTTGAGTTTTACCGGAAACAAGCGCAACCTAGAGTTGAATAAAAGCACCAAATCACCAACCTCAAATTCTCGCTTTTCAATTTTTTGGTCTTGAACTTCTTCATCTTCTGTTTGTAGATGGCTGTACTTTCATAGGCTTTTAGGGCGAAACTCATCAAGCTCATTCAACTCATTGAGTCTTTGTTTTGATGTTCCGGTCCAATCTAACTTCAGTTTCTTCATTGTCCATATCGCCTAGTGTTCTAGCTCGACTTGTAAGTAAAAAGTCTTCCCATATACACGTTGGTATGGAGACATACCTATGGGAGTCTTTTATGCAGTGCAGTAGACCCAAAGAACATCATCTAGCCTCCTTGACCAATCCGTTCTATTGACATTCACAGTCTTCACACATATATGTTTGATCTCCCTACTGGACACCTCAACTTGCCCGCTAGTGTGTGGGTGATACAGAGTAGCCACATTGTATTGAACACTATATATTTCCAGCAGCCCTTTGAACAGTTTATTACAAAAGTGCGAGCCGACATCACTGATAATGGCCCTAGGTGTACCGAATGTAGCGAAGATATTTTTCTTGAGGAATGCGGTGACACTCTTTCCTTCATTGTTGGGGACCACAATTTCTTCTACCCATTTCAACATATATTCAACCGCCACAAGAGTATATTTCATCCTATGAGAACTCACAAATGGGACCATGAAGTCAATGCCCCATATATCAAATAGCTTAATCACCAGAGTGGGATTTAAAGGAAGCTCTTGCCTCCTTGAAATTCCTCCATGTCGTTGGCACCGATCACATGATTTGGAGAAATCATGATAATCTTGGTGAATGCTTCGCCAATAATACCCACACTGCAAGATCTTTGTGCAGTTCGAATACAACTATGGTGACCACCTACATGCGAGGAATGGCACACCTCAAAGACACTCAAGATCTAAACCTCTGGTACATAATGACGAATAATCTCATTGGTACAACTCTGATATAAGTAAGGTTCTTCCCAAAAGAATTTTTTCACATCATCCATGAACTTTTTCCTTTGGTGAAAGGTCAACTTTGGATCTATATCACTTGCCAGATAGTTAGCAACGTCTGCAAACCATGGGATCAAATCCTGAGAAGCGGCCGATACATGTTTATCTGGGAATGCATCATCAATTTCAGCCTTTTCTCCTAATTCATGCATAGCTTCATCCTCCAATCTAGACAAGTGGTCGGCAACTTGATTATCAGTACCCTTTCTGTCTTTTACCTCAAAATCAAATTCCTGTAGCAACAGTACCCATTTGATCAACCATGTCTTCGCATCTTTCTTCACCATCAAATACCTCAAAGCATAATGGTCGGTATTCACTATGACTCTTGTGCCAAGCAAATAGGAGAGAAATTTCTCAAATGCAAACTTCATTCAGGGCTTTACTTGCGTAGTAGATGGGCTAAAGGATTTTATCATTTCTCTATCCTAATACCACACCAGGTGCAACCTCACTTGCATCACACATCACCTCAAATGGCTCACTCCAATCTAGTGAAATAATAATAGGCACGGATACCAACTTCTCTTTCAACTCTCCAAATGCTTTCAGATAGGATTCATTGAAATATAACTTGCATTTTTTTGATCAATTTGGGCAAAGGATGTGCATGCAATTTTCGAAAACTCCTTTTAATAAACCCCGAACAAAACCCGCGTGCCAAGGGAGAACCTCTCACACCCGGACATAGATGGGGGAGGAAGCTTTGTCTATCCACCCTCGATTTGGCCGATCAACTTATCCATTCTGAGATGTGATGGCCCAAATCCCCTATGCTTCTTCACCATAAAGTGAATTTCTCCACCCAATTTAGACACAAATATAATCCCTCACCCTCTGAGCACCTTAGCAAAAGTACTCAGCACCGACCCAAAGGAGTTCCTCCTACATAGAAAATTATCCCCCATAACACCTAATAGTTCCCTCACCATAAAAGAATATCGACATCACACACAGTGGAAGGTCTTCGGTTGGATTTGTCAGCCCCTGTTTTTGCTCACTATATTATATTTTTTTGTATTTTATTTTTGTTTTGAAAGAAAAAGAATTTTTCCAATTAACAGTGACATTTGAAAAGGGATTAATTATATCAGAAGTCGCCACATGAAATGAGTTTTGGGGTTCCAAGTCACTTGTTTAAATCCTAATCAAAGGCACTTTCGACTTTATTTTATTGGTCTCGAAACTGAATTAGTAAGGACTTCTTGTTGACCGGGGGAAGGGTTAAGGCACCCCTCGAGTACCGTGGTTCTGGCCCGGTCCGCTTTATCTGAACTTTTAATCTGACTTAACTTAATGTTTGGAACATTGTATAATTGAAATTAATAATAACTGTCTATCTTATCCTCAGATTGTATTTTAAACTTATTTGAAATTGCGCTTTTTATTTTAAATGGTTGTACGTTTATTATATTTTTTACTATGCGTCTAAAATTTTAAACATGAACATCCACACACACAACACACAACACAACACACACATACACACAATATTATATGATTGTTATATTTTATGTTTTTATTTTTTGAAAGTTATTTTTTAGAATTTTTTTTACAATTAGAGTTCGTGTGGAAAAGAGATATGAGTTCAAGATAATTTAGGAATTATATTTATTTATTTACTAGAGTAAAAATAAGAAAAAATAAATAAATTTTATAAGATTTGAAGTTATTAGTGTTATAACGAAATTCTAAATAAAATAGGAATTTATTTTAAATTATATATATATATAGATATATATATATTTATAATTTCTGTAAAATTTGGGTCTTGTTTTTTTGTAAATTATGTTATAATTATTTTATTTTATCATTATTTTATAAAGTTGTCTCTTTTCTTTTTTTGATTTTTTAATAATTTTTGTTACCTGCTTTTGTTACGTTCTTTGTATAATTCATTTTTTTCGTGTTTTGTTTTTATTTGATTCTGGGTCTCTTTCTATTATTTTTTTGTTTATTTTATTTTAAGATTGTATACATGTTTTGTTGTTTTTTTCTGTAAGTCTGTTTTCTCTATTCTCTCTCCTTTTTTTTTTATTTTTTCAATTTTTCACGTTTTTTCATTTTTTTTTTCTATTTCTTTTTTTTTTAAAAAAAATCGTTATTTTTTTCCTTCTTTTTTTCATTTTTTTTATTTTTTAGTTTTGTGTCTTATACAATTTCTCAAATTTTACTTTTTTTTTACTTATTATTAGTATTATCACATTTTTACCAGGAACTCAGGATGAAATTTACAATTCTACTTGATAAAAAAATTATAATTATTTATTTTAATCTAACAGCTACAGTAAATTCACAAAAATTTTCCAAAGTGCAAATAGCCAGAAAGATCTATTAATTCATTTCAATTAAACAATCAAAATCAATGAGCAACATGAAATTGTAAATATCTATCTAAAAAAAAACATTAATATAGTGGAAAGTAACAATAATTAATATAAGACATGTGATGTGAAGTATTTCATTTGCTATTAGAATCAAATTTTTCATAGAAGTAGTATATTTAATCACCGCGAGAATTTATAGTTAACCTCGCTGCGCAAAAAAACTAATACCACAAAAGCGAGATGTATCCCACGAATTCAGAATCACGATCAGGATCTGTAAAAACTCAGCCTATCTCAAAAGAATACTCGCTCTTCTTCTCTTATTTGGTTTTGCTCTATATCTCCGTATCCCTCTCTGTTTCTCTGTTTTTCAAGGAACGGGGTTGGGTTATATAATTTTTTTGGGTGATGGAGAGTTTGGTGCTCATTAAACGGAAGTAATAGAGTGGATTAGGATTTGAATTTGAAAATTAGTGAGATGCGAAACTGGGGTGTGAGATAAGGAGATAAAATAAATAAATAATAAGAATAGAAAATTTTAACAAATAAAAAATATAAAAAATGTGTAAAATGTCAAAAGAAACGTCCCAAAGAGTAGAGAGAAAAGAAGAAAAATAAAAATAATGGGATGAGTTTTAGTAAAATACGTTGAAGTTGGGAATAATTAGGATAAGGTAAAACAAATTCCAAAGCTTTAGCAATCGTTTATTTTCTTTTTCTGTATCTTTTTAAATATTGTCTATCGAGTATTATTTTTATGTAAATAGACAAAACAAATAATTTCTTAACGACCCAACTTCTATTTAAAATCAAATTTTTATTATTAAACTAGAATTAATCTTATATTTGTATTGATACTACAATATATAAGTCTATTTTATTTTATTTTTTTAAATATAAACCCTTGTTAAATTGTGTAAAGATATTAGTTTTGGTAACAAATTAGGTGTTCACAGATGCCCCTCTTTGCTTGAAAACATGAAGAGTTTCATGCAAAAGACCCGAGTGAACAATGTGGACTAATTTTACTAAAATATTTATGGTAAAATGTGCAAATTATAATAGAAAAGAGATTTGACTGTGTACTAACTTTTCTTTTGTTTTAAAAAAATACCATCCTGAAGTTGATGATAAGGAGTCAGGCGTTATCCAATGATGTTAGGTAGTCGAGTGAGGGTTTGTCGCGATTCGGTTCGTAGCTCCAGATTTATATAAAAAAAAAAAACAGAAGGAAGATATGAAATACTATTACTCCGATAGTGCTAAGTCTCATTTGGATCTCAGATATCGCTCACCTTTTGGTAGGTCATGATTCCGAAACTTGGCTCTGGACATCTAGAGTTTAAGATTGAAACTTCTTGATTGACTTCATCTAATGACGTACTTCCGCATGATATCTTGAAAACTTCTTTCTTGAAAGGCTGAATTCGTTAATTTTGACTTGCAAAATTTGTGTACATGTAGAAACCTACACACAAACAAAATTTCTGCCTGGTTTGCACTAGGAAATTTTGTAGTTATCGATGAAAAGCGATACAAAGCTATACTCTAATTAAAGTAATGTTTTTGTAGCCTATTCAAAATGTAAAAAAAAACAAATAAGACAAAAGGGAGATTGTACCCAAATTGCAATTGGGGGTTAGTTGTGTCAGTGGGACATAAGAATAAAATAGGTGTATTGTGCCCGATATGAAAATCAAGGGGTTATTGGGCCATCTAAGGACATGAAAACTCAATAGGGGTTATTGTGGCCCCTATATATTCAACCAGGGGTATGTGCCCAGTGAAGACATAAACAAAATGATTAGGGGCGAGGACCTAGATGCACTCAAGGGTATTGTGCCCTGTGAAGTCTATGAAACATAGGATTTTGTTTTTTTTTTTTTTTGAGAGGGGTATTGTGCCCTATATGAAAAATAGGATAAGGGGGTATTGGGCCCTATCATGCACAAGGGTTATGTTGCCCGTGAAGACATGAAAAATAGGATAGGGGTTCTGTGCCCTGTATGCCAACCAGGGTTATTGAGGCCTTGAAGACATGAAAAAATACGATAGGGTTATTGTGCCCTATATGACCAGAGGTTACTGTGCCCTGTGAAGACATTAAAAAATGAGTAGGGGGGATTGTGCCCTATATGCAACTAGAGATTATGTGTTTCCCTGGTGAAGAAATGACAACTATACAATAGGGGTTATTGTGCTCTATATGCAACCAGGGTGTTAATTGTGCCCTTACAGAAAAAATGCTTAGGGTATTGTTTTTGTTTATGGCCCCTGGGAAGACATGAAAAGTAAAATAGGGGTATTGGGCCAATGAAGACATGATAGGCTATGAGAGATCGAGAGAAGATATAGAGATAGAGAGAGATCATATATAGTATATATAGAGATATAAGATATACACTAACACACAGCATACATTCTTCTTTCACTTATATTATTATCATATTAATAGTATTGTATTCCATCGTAATTTTCTTTATTTTATTGGTACATTGAACAAACTAAAAAAAAATAAAAATGCCCCAGATCAATTAAAATCATTTTTATTATTCTTATTTTATAATCGACAATTACATGAAAAATTTAAGATTGCAAGAATGTCCCCCATCTCTTTCCACACCCCAGCCTCCTCTCCTTCCCCCCCCCCCTTACCCGCCCTTCCTACCCAACTCCTCTTCCAACCTAATTGTCCCACATCTTCTGCCCTTAAACCATCCCCCATATCCTCCCCCATTCCTCTGTTCCACCTTCTTCCTTACCACGGTACACGCGGCGTTTGGCTCTCGCAAACTATTACATGATTCTTCCTTCTTACTGTGTCTTTTAAGTCAAAGAAATGATTTGTTAAATTTTCGACATGTTGTTGTTCGTGACTTGATATCTTGCTTAAAGCTTGACTTCTGGATCGCCCCCCGCTTGGAGATGCACCCCATTGATGGTTTTCTATGAGAAATATCTTGTAGAGATGTTTTAAAACAGGTCCTTATCTTTCTTGAACACTTTTCATGGACATTCTAACTCATACCATTGGTGCATGTTGTGTGGTTCATTCGTTCCCAAGCAACTCTTTTGCTTATATATTTTCACACGGTGTATCGATTTATGATTATATTCTCGATAGGTTCCCAGCCCTAGCCAATATGGTGCAGGTCCCCCAACATTCAACTGGAAATATCGTAGTCAATTTTGCGGATATTTAATTTTATTTTCTCACTTGACCGAGGTGATGTTGAGAAGGAAAAATAAAAACTCAAGAAACCCAAGCACAAATGACACTAATGAAGGGTTTATGAAGGAAAAATTGTTGTCTTCGAAGTAGGGAAGATAATAAGAAAATTGTTTAAAGGAGTGAAAAGAATCATCTGAAAGTAGTGACAATTTGGAAACATGAAATGCAATTGGACCCGAAAGTTTGATCTTTTTCGAAGTTTGTCTGCATCTCAGGAAACAATGTTGCAACTTTCAGTTCTCAACCTTGACTTTTATAGATTGCGCTAAGTCCAGACAAAATATCACGACCCAAATAGGATATCGCTGACTGGCACCCACATTTACCTCCTATGTGACGCGAAACCAACCAATTAAACCTATCATTTCAATTTAATATCAACATAAGCCAATGCGGAGGACTCTTAAACTCATAAATAAAAGACAATTCACTATTCTAAAAAAATTCACATTCTATTAATTCCCCAAAATTGGAAGTCATTCACCACAAGAAACATTATGATCCATTTATCAACTAGAGTATTATAAGAAGCTTAAAACATAAACGCTAGTCTATGCCGAAACTTCAAGGAATCAAGACATGAGGAAGGAGAATCCAGTCAAAGTAGAAGCATTAGCTCACCCTGAAGATCCGGTGTGACGAAGACTGGCTTGAAACTACTGTTGAGTCGATAGATGACGGCCCGTTGCTGCATACCGATAACAAAAAAGAAAACATAAAAGTAGGGGGCAGTACAACCACAAGTAGAGTAGGTCTCATGGCCAAACTCAAAAATAGAAACAAGATATCTAGATAACAGCAAAAATCAACTAATAGTCCTTAACAGGTATAGAACCAAGTATAAACACATGTATATATTACCGATCATATCTATGAGAATCAAGCCTCCACTTCATACTCTTTTGGGAAACATGTTCTTTGATTGCGTAATAGGAGCTTTCAAGGGTTATTATATTATTTACTATCTGTCGTACGTGACACCGCCTTCATCATTATATCCTGGTACCGGAAGTGGCACCCGGATCCAATATAATAGGCAGTTGGGGGCGGCACGTGACACTACGAGTCAGCAGGGAGACTGAGCTAGCGTGCACGTCTCTCTAAACCTCGGCAAACCTTCCACAAGGGATACGGTCGGCTTGCAACGGACACGACCAAATAAGCCGCTAACCCAACTTCTTCCTCTACATAGTATAAACCACACCCATGATCCAAGAATATCCTCGTGCGGAATGGGACACTCCGATCCTCATTACTATCCTGTTACCTGGAACGTGGCACCCGATCCATAGTTACTATCATGTGTAGGAGTTGACCACTCCGATCCTCATATACTATCCTGGGTACCGGAACGTGGCACCCGATCCCCTAATCTCACGACTCGTTCATCAAGCCTTCTGTATACAAGCATCATCATTAAAACTAGATTAGGGTTTTTTCAAGTTTAAGATTCAATCGCTTCATCATGCTTATTTTATCACAATCATATAATATAAATAACATCATGCTAACACTGTAACGACCTGTTAGTCGTTTTGAGCAACAGATTTTATTCTTGGAAAAAATGGCGGAAGTGACGGATGCCACGACGGACCGGTAGTTGGAGGGTCGTTTTCAAAACATTGGAAAAATTGAAAATTGAGGTACTGAAAATGACTCTCTGATTCGTAACGAAATGCAGGACGGACCGTCACAGGCCTGTGACGGACCGTCACAAGAGTCCAGTGCAAATCACTCTCTGACCCTTTCCGGACGGACAGCAGGACGGACCGTGCAGGCACGACGGCCCTCACGGCTGAGTCGTCCCAGGCGGGGTCGGAATCCTGATTAATTAATTTAAGGGGACGTTTTGGACTTTTTTCTGCTTTCATTATAAGTAATGGTATGTTAATAAAGTCTAATTAAATGAGGGTTACAAGAGGTAACCTTAAGTTAGTTAGTGAATTATTCGTGCCATATTTTAAACCTTAAATTATATGATAATTAGGGTAAAGAAAAGAGGGTTTTGGAAATAAGCAAAGAAAAAGAACAGCCGAGCAAAGAGAGAGAGAGAGAGCGAGAGAGACTCAAGGGAGACGGGAGAAAAGCAGCATTGGGAAGAAGCTGTTGATCCGCATTCTTCAGGTTGTGAAGGAGGTTATGGGTTTTTACAATATTCGTAGTAAACTCTTAATAGCGGAATGATATGTGTTGGGTAGTATTATTAGTCTTCTATATGATTAATTTGTGTGATGCATGATGTGATTTATAGATATATATATGATTGTGATAAAAAAGATGATGAGTAGTGAATCTTAAATCTTGAAGCAACCTAATCGACTTTGTTAATGATGATGCCTTGGTTATCAAAGAAGCTTGATGAACGAAAGTAGTGCGAGTGGGGATCGGGTTGCCAAGTTCTTTGTTTTGGGAATACCAGGATAGTATATGAGGATCGGAGGTTCAAGTGCACGTTCCGACCCAGGATAGTATATGGATGGGTGCACGTTCCAGGTACCAGGATAGTTATGAGGATCGGAGTGTCAATTCGACACCAGGATAGTATATGGTCGGGTGCCACGTTCCGGTAACCAAGGATAGTATAGTGAGGAGCGGAAGTGTCACGTTCCGACACCAGGATAGTATATGGATCGGGGCCCACGTTCGGTTACCAGTGATAGAATGAGGAGAGGAGTGTCACGTACGCCCGAGAGTAAATATATAATGAATATTGACTAAAAGATACTAATAACTCAATCTAAAGAAATGTTTCCCAAAAGAGTTGAAGTGGGCTGAGTCCCCTAGATTGATCGGTAATATTATACATGATGTTTTTACTTGTGGCTATCACTGTTAAGAATATTAGTTGATTTTATGATGTTATCTGAGAATATTATTGCTTTCTATTTGAGTTGGCCGGGATGATAAGCCTGCTCGTACTTGTGGGTTGTTACTGACCCCTACTTTTATTTTTCTGTTGTATATCGTGGTATGCAGCAAACGTGCCGTCATCTTCGTCAACAGTAGTAGTTCAAGCAGTCGCGTCACAATGGCTCCTTCAGGGTGAGCTAAGCTTCTAGCTTGGACGGATCTCCTTCCTCATGTCTGATGACATTGAAGGTTCGGCAGAGGACTTAGCTTTTATTGTTTACTTCTTGAATACTATTAGTTAGTAAATTGAGCATAGAAGTCTTGTGGTGTGACTTCCAATTTTGGGGAATATAGATGTGAGTTAGAAGTTATGAATTGTCTTTTATTATGAGTTTAGTCCTCAGCATTGCTTTATGTTGATAAGGTTAATTGAAAATGATAAGTTTAGATGGTTGGTCGCCTAACATAGGATGGTAATGTAGTGCCGTCACGATCCCGATTTGGGTCGTGGACAAAACTTGGGTATCAGAGCATAGGTTCGTTGGTATCATCACACAAGAAAGGTCTAGTAGAGTTTAGGAAGGTAGGGGGACGGCTTTACTCGTCCTGTGGAGGCTCATAAGACTTTAGGACAATTCCATTATTTCTTTCTTTCTTGGATATTATTGAATCAAATTGGTATCTAGGTAGATACAAAATGGTATCTGACATCTTCACTCTATTTGCAGAGGGTAGATTAGAGCAACGACCTACGCCAACACCAGCACGGAGGAACGGGTGCGTCTGAGCCATGCCGACTGGGGATGTAAGCTCGAGGAAGAACAACGGCAGCGCCGTGGTATAGAGGGCGTGGGTGAGGACTCCTCTAGGGAGAGGAAACGAGCACCAGCCCATTGCTAGTACAGGGCGGTGACTCCTCCACCGACTGAGAAGTAATAAGAGACGGGCGGAGGATGGGGAGACTGAACAAGTACGGAGATGAGGGAAATGCCACCCCAACCTACCCCAGCCAGCTGATCAATCAGGGCTCGTATATTAGTGGGTTGTCTGATCAGGTACAGGCACCACCCATGTTTCTGCACCAACACCTCCGGTTTCAGAGGTAACAATATGCAGCCCTAGGCTCCTCGTATGGAGCCTCACTGGACTAGGCACGTTTCCACGTCTGACTACTGGCCTATAAGACGAAGATCAGCATGAACTTTTTAGACGTCTTGAAATTGAAAACCTCCAGTTCAAGGGTTGCCGAATCTGGGATGCTTAAGATTTTCTGGGCCATTGTGCTATCCCCAGCCCGTCCCCCCCCCCCCCCCCCTCCTCACCCCCCCCTCCCCCCCCCCCTCCAAGGAGAAGGCAGCATAGGAGCAAGGGGGAGAGAAAGGGAAGAGGAGGGAAAAATTTTCTTTGGTGACGTCATGAAGCTACTACACAAGATAGGTATTAGTAGAACGGGTTGGGGTTGAGTTCCTTGAGTTATCAGTTTAAGGGAACGTCCAATGTGTGGGGTGGTCACATGTTGAAGATCAACCAACAGATGCACCTTATGACTGGGCCTCATTCTCTAGTTTGTTTATGGGAAACGTCTATCCCCGTATTTGAGGGATAGGAAAAGGGAAGGAGTTTTGAGATTAGAGCAAGGTAGTTTTTTTTTGGATGGTTTCGGTCAATGCATATGAGGCTAAATTTCAGTGCACTATCCAGATATGCCACCCAAATATGTTTCAGTCCACAGAGCGGATTCGCCGTTTTGTGAAGGGGTTGAAAGCAGAGTTGCGAATGTCAGTCTACAGGTCAGCGGGCTACGGAAAATTCTTCAAGAAGTGGTTAGTAGATTTCGTAGTAAGAGGTGGAAGGAGGTGAAGCCAGAGGAATTCACACGGCCGTCGACATCCAAAAAGGTTTCGAAAGGGAGGGAGTTTTAATGGTTCTTACTCTAGAGGACGGGTTGGAGGTTACTCAGTTCGACCCTCAGTCTTCACTACAGACTGTAGTTGGGGGTCACCTTAGAGCGGTCAACATTTCTCTGAGCGGACCTATGCGTGAATCTAGAGAGTGTTGATGGGTGGGGAGACTGGGCATATCAGAGGTATGGTCCAAAAAATAGTGATAGCCCCCCACAGAGAGGTAGACGGT